>JARQZK010004333.1:0-52500 GCA_030704885.1 Cynegetis impunctata
ATGTCAAAACGTAATTAATATGTATTATGACGCTTTTTTTGCCGGGCAGCGATATATATAGGTATATATATATTATATATATATATATATATATATATATATATATATATATATATATATAGATGTCAGCCAATCTATTAGACAAGTCATAATTTCTAGAATATAAGAACTCCACAGCTTCCGCAAATTTCTTTTTATAAAATAATTTTTTGTCGATTTATTTTTTTTTATATATATTTACTATTTAAGCGTGATTTTTCAAAATATAATTTTATCCGTTAGAATCGCATCTCAACGCGATGCACTAGTTGGTTCTAGGGTTTACAATATTCATGTTCAACTTGCAATTATTTAAGATCTATTTCCATTCTTGTTTACGTTTCAGCTGGTTTCCAAGCCTTTTTCAAAACAACTAAATTGCAACGAAAACTTTCGGTATCTTTATAACATATTCAAAAATGCACACTTACCATTCAACAAAAATTCGATCAAAACATTTTTCAAGACACATTATATCAAATAACAAATAAACTGACATTAAAAACAAGTATACTTTATAGTGAACTGGTACCTATTTATGATCAATCTTCAACCATTGAAAATTAATCGTCTTCATACAATTGCAAGAGGAAAAAGCTTCTACTCATTGGATATATATATATATATATATATATATATATATATATATATATATATATATATATATATATATATATATATATATATATATATATATATATATCAGCCCCTTAAAGCACAAGTGGTGTAACTCCAGTTTTTCTTGTTTTTAGATATTAAAGGGTTTGCTACAAGTTGTATATAAAAATCAGTATTGTACTTTTGGAATTTTTTTTCGATTAAACTGCATAAAAAGGTCATGTTCAACTTAAATTAACGTTTTTGAAACTTTTTATCAATCAATTTTTTTTTAGAGCACTTAAAAGTACTTACACCATTTGTGCTGTAAATAGTTTTAAGGTATTATTTCAAACAAAAACCAAATCATTATCGATAAATCTCTGTTTTATTACAATAATAAGTGAAATAATATTTTTTTTACTCATTGTCACTTTCTTCATCTTCTTCCTGAAGTGGACCAACATCTTCGGCATTCTCGCTAATGACAAGCCTATGGAAACAATTGTGGTGTATTGGAAGGATGTATGGCAGCAGGTCCATCATGTCTTTCCTTTTTTCTTTCTTCTCGGTAGCAGGCCGAGCGCTTGTGTATAGCTTACCCTGATCAATGTTGCAAACGTTAACCGGTCGTCCTTTTTTCCCCGTTGGCATGAAATTCAAAGTTGAAAACGGCACCTCTTCAGATATAGTTTCCTTGAGAAGGATTTTAAATGGCTCTTCCTTTTGCTGATTTTTTTCATGATGTTTTTGACTGACAAAAAATCATCGAACGTCATAACTGTCACGTGAAAGGCTTTCTTTTTCCTCGACACTGCAATAGTTCTGTACCAGTCGTTAGGTGTGTAAATTTGTTGCGACTTACTGAAGTTTTCAATCGATGCAGTCACAGTCATTGGGGAAGAAAGAATGTCCACTTTGTATGAATTTTTGGTCAATTATTTTCACGTTGTTGTCTGGACTTTGGACATGTTTCATTAATGTCATGGCAATTTTCCAATTCCAGTTTTACCCTGTACAAGTATCACTGTACATAACCACATGATTGGCTGCTGGGGCTCTAGATTCTATGTGTTCAATCAAACAGGATGGAATTTCATGTGAACCTTTTGAACCATTAACTTCGTCCCAACAGTACATGAGTCCCATTTTGGTCGAAATTTCATGGCAGCCTAAATTGTATACGTACATGTTACATTTGTAGTAGGCCTGTTGACACACCAATTTAGGGAAAGGCAGAGACTTCTTCAAATCAAACGAGAATAGATAGTAGCTGCCATTGTTAGCTGATTTTTCAGCATCAGCTATCATGGAATCGCAAGCTTTTTCAGCCTTTCGTAAATGAAGTTCACGGTCTTGCTTGAGCTGTCTTTTTTTTCTTCATCTGATGAGTATTTTAGTTCATTAGAAAAAACATCACACTTGACGCAAGTGTTTATGTGGGTCGTGAAATTGCAGATTGAACTCATTATTGAAGGTTCATGGATAAATATGCTCCTCAACAGGGTGACGCCCTTGGCTTTCAACATAGGTACTGCAACATAATGACGGCAAATATTCATCCTCTGATCCATTGTCAGCAAAAATACTTGGTGTTCCACAACTGTCATCTTCACTTGAGTTCATTTTAACAAGAAGAATACTATAATGGCCCTGAACCCGTTATGATTTGTTATTGTTAGTAAAAAACACTAGAGAGCAAATCCTTCCTTTACGAAAGTTACTGCACAAATGGTGTAACTCCCAACTGCACCAGTTGTGCAGTCAGCTAAAGGCGAGAAGCATTAACTGCACAAGTAAGTTCTGCTATATATGTGGTTACTATGGGAACTAGGAGTTACACCGTTAGTGCATTAAACAGAACACATTTTTCCCTACACAGTTTCATGCCTAACTAAAAAAAAACGAAAATAGGAGTTACACCACTTGTGCTTTAAGGGGCTCATATATATATATATATATATATATATATATATATATATATATATATATATATATATATATATATATATATATATATATATATTCTCAGGAATTTTCTGTTGGTATTTGAATAAAATTCGTTTGGTGTTCATATTCCTAAAATACAACAAAAGCGGTAAATGAATATTCATTGCGATTGTAATTATTCATCCTTGAAATTCAAGACGTGCAATATATTTTTTTCGATAACATCCAAATTCCACTGAATAATAGAGTAGAATTCTTATAAACTAGAAAATAGATCGTTGGTGACGTAATATAAATAATTAATTAAACTTGCTAATGCGAATGGGAAATTTTATAAATTTCCAGAGATAATTTTATACGTACCGATCTATAAAGAATTCGAAAAGAATTCTTTTTCTCCTATCCGATAGTAGAAAACTATGAAACCTGTTGGGAATACGACGAATACTGCTGGTAGCAACTGTTCCATATTCGTATAAACTTAATTAATAGAACTGTTCTGTAATTTCGAAACGAATGTGATACGAAATGAATTTTTTGAGAGAATAAAGCAAACCTCCTTCAAGATATTTTTAAATTCGTTATTATTTATATTTGTCTATGTTGAAGAGAAATAGTTTCTAGTGGTATAATAGATTAATGTTGTATACAGTAGGGATAATTTTTGAAAGAATATTTCAATTTTTGCATTTTAAGATACTATTAATGTCGTTCCACTTGATAATCAATATAGGTATATATATATATATATATATATATATATATATATATATATATATATATATATATATATATATATATATAGGGTGGGCCATCCATAACTTTCTACCCCGAATTTTGATCTTTGGGATGGAATAACGAAAAAACGCTCGGACAGGTCAAATTTTGTCGCAAGGGGGACAAATAACGATGTTCAAATGAGTTTGATATCACTACCCCTCTAGCCGCAACCCCTAACAGCTCTCATTTTTGAATAGGGAAAAGGGGTCGAGCAGCACCTTGTTGGAAAGGAAAATCAATTTCCTGCATGAGTTTATTTTTTTTCATCGCTTTATTATTATACAGAGTGACTCAGTATTGCATCAATAATATTCACACGCCGAATTTGGATCTTTTAGATGGAAAAAACGCTCGGACGGGTCAAAAAAATGAATTCGATATCACTACCGCTCTAGCCGCTACCCTAACAGCAATTATTTCAATTTAGAAGAAAGCGCACGATTTACTTTGTAAATATTATTGTTTTCACGTTTTCAGTTATTGTCTCGGTTTCAGCATTTTCAACATGTGTTTGGCATACGCGTAGTGATCGAGAAATTGCAAAAAAAGGCGGCGATAACAGATTTCGTTGATATTGAGATGGAGAAGCTGTTTGAAAATGAAAATTCATTTAGTTATTTCAGACCTTAAAAACTAAGAGAGCTGTTAGGGGTTGCGGTTAGAGGGGTAGTGATATCAAACTCATTTGAACACCCTTATTTGTCCCCCTCTCAACAAAATTTTACCCATCCGAGCGTTTTTTCCATCTAAAAGATCCAAATTCGGCGTGTGAAGTTTATTGATGCAATACTGAGTCACTCTGTATAATAATTAATAAGCGATGAAAAAAAAATACACTCCTGCAAGAAATTGAATTGCCTTTCCAACAAGGTGCTGCTCCACCCCTTTTCTCTATTCAAAAATGAGTGCTGTTAGGGGTGGCGGCTAGAGGGGTAGTGATATCAAACTCATTTGAACACCCTTATTTGTCCCCCTCTCAACAAAATTTGACCTATCCGAGCATTTTTTCGTTATTCCGTCCCAAAGCTCAAAATTCGGGGTGGAAAGTTATGGATGGCCCACCCTGTATATATATATATATATATATATATATATATATATATATATATATACCGCTGGAGTCTTCGACATGTACCGGGAAGGATATTCATAAGAAAATTAGAAATATTTACGTAAAAATGGCAGCGGTTGCAGAAATTTTAAAATTTCAAGTACATGAAAGTTTTTTCGAAAATCGTGGTCTAGGAATTCTGAAACAGATCTCGTACCTGCCTGCTTTTCTTCGAAACACTGCAATATATGTATTTTATACGTCGAAAATGATGCAACTTGAATACTTTGAGGAATTTGTTGGCGACTTATTTGGAGTTCATATATCTTTAGTTTTTTATCCAAGAAAACGGACGTTCAGCCTAAAAAAGTACTTAGATGTGGGATAGGAAGGATAAGTGGCAATACGTGATTGATTGTCCCGATATTATTTAAGAAAACAATATTCATATGGGAGGTGTTGATTTGCTGGATGATTCGAAAATGATCTAACAGAATATTTCACCATATTATCGATGAAGCAATGGAGAAAGTTTACATTCTGTACCATAGAATTCATCCTAAATCATATATATATATATATATATATATATATATATATTTATATATATATATATATATATATATATATATATATATATATATATATATAACATATATCTATATATATATATATATATATATATATACACTATCGGACAAAAGTAAAGCAACATTTTCGAGAAATGAAAGAAATCTCTATTGTATAATATCAAATAGAAGATATCGTATTTAAATATATTGTCTCTCAATTATCAAAGTAGGCTGCTATTATAGGAGGCAACAGCTCTTTCCAACAATCGAAACAAATGAATTTTAATTGAAATAAACTTTGAAATAAAGTATTGTAACGCGTCAAAAGTAGAGCAACACTTCAATATTTCCCTGAAAAATGAAGGTTTTAGTGAAAGTGAAGGTAGAAATGTTTATTTTATGTTTAATTAATATTTCTGTGTTGGATTTATCATGCCAAGAAGTATTCTTATTTCGAAAGAATTAAAGCAGAGAGTAGTGACTGCAGACTTGGAAGGCACATCACAAGTAAAAATTTCAAGACGATTTGTTTTACCCAGATACAGTGTATCGAAAATAATTTCAAGCTTTTATGAAAGGGGACATTTGGAGAATCTACCGAAATTGGGAAGGCCAAGAAAAACAACGATTTGGACAGATAGACGCATTAAAAGAATTTCTCAAAACGATCCCTGGATGTCTGCACCTAGAATTGTTGCTGAATTTCCCGAAATAATGGTTAGTCCACGGACAGTTCAGAGAAAGTTGTTAGAAGCAAAGCTATTTAGCAGACGACCAGCTAAAAAGCCGCTTATTTCGGCAAGAAATAGAGTGGCTAGGCTTGAATTTGCACGCCGACATTCAAATTGGACGGTAGACATTTGGAAAAAAGTTTTATTCAGCAATGAAACACGTTATAAAATATTTAATTCTGATGGAATGAAGCATGTAATATGGCCAATCAACACAAGGTTTAATCCCAAATACTTTACACCCAGAGTTGAACACGGTGAAGGCAGTGTTTTTTTATGGAGTTGTTTCTCATAGAATGGGGTGGGCCCACTAAACTTCATTAATGACACTATGGATCGATTTGTATGTAGAGATATAATTACGCAGAGTGGGAAATGCTTTTGCATTTTATTTTCCAACAGGATAACGATCCAAAGCACTCTTCACGAATTGTTCAAGAATGATTTCAAGAAAATAGCGCTCGGGTTTTGCAGTGGCCGGCACAATCACCAGACCTCAACCCCATCGAAAATCTATGGGAAGAAGTTGGGCGTGGAATTCGTACACAATTTTTTACAAATAAACAATCGTTGATGAATAAAATCAATGAAGTTTGGACAAACCTTTCCGAATTCAAAAATTGATTGTGTCAATGCCGCGACGTTGTCGGCAAGAAATAAATAATAATGGATATTCTATTAACTATTAACGTAATACCTATAGCTATTGAAATTATTAAATGTGTTAGATGTTTTTTTATTGTAATATATAAAATGAAATACTGTTGACACAATTTGTTGCTTTACTTTTGTCGCACTTCAATTCATCGATTTTTATAATTATAAATATTTCTCTACCTCCATTTCGTTTGAATTTGTCCAAAATATTGTGGTATGTTACTTATAATATGAGGATAATATTTCATTAAAATAAGCCCAGGATTACAACAATAATAAATTAATTTTTTAATTCAAAGCCATAAAAGCACTTTGTTGCTCTACTTTTGTCTAATAGTGTGTATATATATATATATATATATATATATATATATATATATATATTTATATATATTAATATATATAAAATATATCTAACATATATATATATATATATATATATATATATATATATATATATATATATATATATATATATATATATATATATATATTTATATATATATATATATATATATATATATATATATATATATATATATATATATATATATATATATATAATATGTCAGACAGAAGTAATGTCGAAAATCGTGGCCCACCAGGAAATCTCAAACATATAAACTACCCCCGCATCTGACAGTTGACTTCCGATACGATGCATAAGTCTATAATAATCGATGAAAATAAGACGAAAAATATTGTACACAACTCGGAAGGCTTGTCTTCTTGACCAGTAGTACTATTTTGTCTGCTCTTGCTATCGCTCGGGCGCATACTTGACTGGTTGGTGAGTATCACTAACCTCCCTTGTAGTGTGAATAACTATTAATTACAATATAGATCATTAAAAAAGTTAGTTACAAAAATATCATTACAAGCTAATGAATGACAAAAAGTACATAAATTACTCAATTATCGATGAGAGCGCCATCACACCAATTAGTATACATGGGTTAACTACTCTAATTTAATCCATATTAGTCACCGATATTAAAATAGACGTAAAAGAAATTGTGGGGATTTCCTAATCGCTTTGTGCAAGGCCAGGTTTAGTGCGTACTATATAGATCTATTTTGAATGAAATGACTAACAAATTATTCCTGTTGCACCGTACAGAATAAATATTATGAAAGTGGACATTGCACCTACGATGTAATGCATATACAAACGAGGAGAAATGATTAATTTTTTATCCATATTTTTATATTGTAGAACAAATCAAGATATTGAAATATTTTCTAATTTTTAACAACAAATAAAAGCCAAATTTATTAATTTTAATTAATTCTGATTCATTTCTTCATTTCCATATCAATAACCATATATTAAGATATTAAAACCGATTCAGAAGCAAAGCTCCGTTGCTAAGAAACCTCGCAATTTCCCAAAACCTTATTAATTGAGATAAACTCAAGGAAAAAGGTTTTCACCATGAAAACACATGAAATCTATACTAAGGTTTGCAGTCAAATACTGGAAGTACTTTCGAAATGAAAGAATTTTTATTTTTCACAATTTATAAAAACATGAAACAAAACTATCTGACATTGTATTATTTGTCACTATGACATACAGACTGACATACACTACTATCATTATATAAATAGAATACAACAATGTAATACAACAAATTGTAACACCCTCCATCAATGTCGGAAATTTTGGAAAGTTCTTTTTTATTAACCTAACCCTTTTGGTTATATTTTTGTAGAGACTGGACCGTCACTGTTGAAGTGCCTGGTCTATACCAGCTTGTTCCAAGTCCGATATTCATGTCCTTATTACGTAGCTTGTGTCGTCTTGTTTCTGTCTGGTTCCAAGGCAAAAAAAATCGACTAATAAAACGGGTATGGAAAGAGGCACTAAAGGGAAAGAGACCACTGGGAAGATCCAGGCTCAGGTGGAGAGATAACATCAAAAAGAACCTGGTTATACTTGGAGTAGACCAGCAAGAATGGAAGGAGATGGCTCAAGATCGTTCTAGGAGGAGGCAAATAGTTAAAGCAGCCAAGACCCACCCTGGGTTGTAGTGCTACGGAGTAAGTAAGTAAGTAAGTAACCCCTTTGGTCCAAAATTCACGTTTCATTTTGTATAAGGGTTTAGTAAGCATATCTCCTATCATTCTACGAGGATTTTTGTATATCAATCAAACGGTAACCGTTCGATGTCCATCATATATTGTCATGATTACATTTTCTGTAGTTCAAATCACCTATTCACACATTTTGCTTCAAAAACTGCTTTCAAATTTTTCCATGCTTCTCTAGCACTTTTAGATTTATACATGTGACATAATAACTTGACTTACAACTCAGAACGTATTTTTGCACTTGACGAAATTTTTGTCCATTGGTCGATTAACAAGTTTCCATATTTTATTTTCAGCTAATAAATTAATCTCATTTTGTATAGCAGATTCCCATAAATTTCTATCGGATCTGGAGTATACTTATTCAATACTTTGAGGATCTATTCACTATAAAAAAATGCGTAGGAATGAGAGAATGCAATTTGTTTAGATCAAACACACTATAGAGAATCCATTTTAAATAAATGTGGAATGACTGAAGCTAAAACACTACACCACTGGAAATGGGTATTATCAATATCAAGACTTGATTGGAGCTGTTATATACCTATCAAAGTATACGAGACCTGACATCACTGAAGCTATCACCTATTTAAGACAGTATAATAACTGCCATAATGAAAGACATTGGATAGCAGCAAAACGAGTGTTAAGATATTTAAAAGGAATAGAGAGTTGTGGTATCATTTTCCGGAAAGTTCCGGAAAGACTGTTCATGCCTTTGTTGATGCTGATTGGGGTAAATGTATATAAAATCGCAATTCTTATACGGGATAATTATTAAAGTATGCAAATGCAGCTATTAGTTGGCAAGCAAAGAAGCAGTAAACCTGTGGCTTCAAGTACTACAGAAGCAGAATATATGGCGTTGTGTAAGTATAGCCAAAGAAGGTTGTTACATTGGCGGAATTCTACCAGAAATATTACAAAATTGTAATTTGAATGAGCCATTGCACATATACAATGATAATCAATGAGCTGTTAAGTTAGTATCCTACGCATTATAAAAGAACAAAACATATCTCAATTAAGTGTCATTTTATACGGGATCTAGTAGAAGAATGAACGATTTCTCTGAAATATTTACTGACGAAAAAATTATTACAGATATGCTTAATAAACCCTTATCCAAAATGAAATATGAGTTTTTAACAAAAGGTATTGGATTGGTTAATGAAAAAGACCTTTCCGACGTTGAGTGAGGGTGTTAGAATTTGTCGTATTTCATTGTTGTGTTCTGTTCATATAATCATAGTAGTGTATGTCATAGTGACTAATAATACAATGTCAGATAGTTTTGTTTTTCACAAAATTTGAATTCAGATTTTATTTGTATAAGTAATAGTCATGACAAGAGGATCCCAATTGGGTGTTAACCCATTAAGAATTACAAATGCCACAAACTCGTCATATACTGTAACTCCTACTTTAAAATTTTGAACTGTTGACATGATGTGACTAATATAATTCTCCATGGAATTTTTTCTGTAGTTCAAATCTCCCATTCATACCTATGCATCTCTAGCATTTTTAACATTACACACGTGTACATAACAACTCAGACATATTTTTGCTAGAGCTCTATTATCATGTTATTCATCTTTTTCGGCTGCACCATCCACCAGTGGCGTAGATTCAAATTTATATATATATATATATATATATATATATATATATATATATATATATATATATATATATATATATATATATATACATATATATATATATATATATATATATATATATATATATATATATATATATATATACCTATTACCTATTACCTATATGCAATATCAAATTTATCAATGAAATATTTCATATACGTTAAACGTGTTGAACATTATCAATATCTAGATTGTTATCGATAATTCAAATTCACTTATCAAATTTATGTATGAGGGACTGTTCCAGAATCTGTAATTTTATCGTTTTTTCTCATTTGTGAGAATGTGGTTTCATTATTAATTAATGTTTTCTTAAAATTTAATCTTATCTTCAGTGTAAACAGATTATTTATATTTTTTTCATTACGAAAAACTTTGATATTAAGGCAGTTGCTCGTTTATTAATCTTTTCAAAAAAACTTAAAATCTCGAAACTGTTTTCTTACATATTGAAAATATCTGTGTATATTAATTTTCACAATATATAGAAAACGATAGACTCACAACCCACATTTCAACGAAACTTCATCTTCTTCGGATGATTATAAGTTCAACATAATAAATCCCTAATAGAGGTAGACGCAACTAATCTAAACAATAAAGATGCAATAATAAATTAGTAGGTGGAGAAATTCTCTTCTAAATGTCTTGCCAATACTTACATATTAAGGAGGAAACTAGCAGTGGAGTCAACAGTGAACTGAGGAAGTGGGATATATATATATATATATATATATATATATATATATATATATATATATATATATATATATATATATTATTATGTCTTCCGTATCAGAGGATTTTGTTTGTTGTACTATTTTCATCTTCAAATTTTCAATCCAATGCTTTGCTACGCCGTTCTGATGAGGACCAAAGAGTCCGAAACACGTGTAAACGGCTGCTTCCATATAAACGTACTATAACGATAATTTTACTCCACATCTTTAATGTTTTCCCATGACTCATTTCTTTGTTGTTAGATAAATAATACCCTATTATTTTTATTTTCAAACATTACGTAGGTAAAGGTTTCTTTGGTTTCCCTTACCATCTAATGATAACATTTTTGAATGTTAATATTAGACTGAATAGCATATAATAAATAACTAGCAAGACAAAACAGCCTTATTTTTTCAATTTTTTTCAATTTTTTCACATCAATAAATGTCAAAGAAATTTCAATTACGAATATCGAAGTGAAACGTCAACTCTTTAATAAAATCGAGTTTTTTAAGATTCAACCAGCCTGTTATTGCTAATAATTACCAAGAGATTAAAAATAGATCACAGGCAACAACAATTCGAATAAATAATTAAATATTGCAAGCTGAAAATATGGCAATGACCCCAAACTTAAGCTGAGAGTTTCAAGGTTTTTATAAACTGTAAGTAACTTTTTTTAAAAGATTTGAAATTCTAAATAAATAAAAAATTTCATTAAAAACGGCTACTTCCATATAAACGAACTATACCGATAATTTTGCTCTACCTATTTAATATTTTCCCGCGACTAATTTCTTTGTTATTGTTTATTTACTCGTTCTTAGTTCTCGCGGATAGCATTAATCGCCTCCGTGGCAAAGTTTGACCAAATCTCCCATACCGGAGAGTTCAAACAATAAACCACAATGAGGGTGATTGTCTTCCGTATCAGAGGATTTTGTTTGTTGTACTATTTTCATCTTCAAATTTTCAATCCAATGCTTTGCTACGCAGTTCTGATGAGGACCAAAGAGTCCGAAACACGTGTCAACGGCTGCTTCCATATAAACGTACTATACCGATAATTTTACTCCACATCTTTAATGTTTTCCCATGACTCATTTCTTTGTTGTTAGATAAATAATACCCTATTATTTTTATTTTCAAACATTACGTAGGTAAAGGTTTCTTTGGTTTCCCTTACCATCTAATGATAAAATTTTTGAATGTTAATATTAGACTGAATAGCATATAATAAATAACTAGCAAGACAAAGCAGCCTTATTTTTTCAATTTTTTTCAATTTTTTCACATCAATAAATGTCAAAGAAATTTCAATTACGAATATCGAAGTGAAACGTCAACTCTTTAATAAAATCGAGTTTTTTAAGATTCAACCAGCCTGTTATTGCTAATAATTACCAAGAGATTAAAAATAGATCACAGGCAACAACAATTCGAATAAATAATTAAATATTGCAAGCTGAAAAATATGGCAATGACCCCAAACTTAAGCTGAGAGTTTCAAGGTTTTTTATAAACTGTAAGTAACTTTTTTTAAAAGATTTGAAATTCTAAATAAATAAAAAATTTCATTAAAAACGGCTACTTCCATATAAACGAACTATACCGATAATTTTTGCTCTACCTATTTAATATTTTCCCGCGACTAATTTTCTTTGTTATTGTTTATTTACTCGTTCTTAGTTCTCGCGGATAGCATTAATCGCCTCCGTGGCAAAGTTTGACCAATCTCCCATACCGGAGAGTTCAAACAATAAACCACAATGAGGGTGATTGTCTTCTGTATCAGAGGATTTTGTTTGTTGTACTATTTTCATCTTCAAAATTTCAATCCAATGCTTTGCTACGCCGTTCTGATGAGGACCAAAGAGTCCGAAACACGTGTCAACGGCTGCTTCCATATAAACGTACTATACCGATCATTTTAATCCACATCTTTAAGGTTTTCCCATGACTCATTTCTTTTGTTGTTAAGATAAATAATACCCTATTATTTTTATTTTCAAACATTACGTAGGGAATGGTTTCTTTGGTTTCCCTTACCATCTAATGATAACATTTTTTGAATGTTAATATTAGACTGAATAGCATATAATAAATAACTAGCAAGACAAAGCAGCCTTATTTTTTCAATTTTTTTCAATTTTTTCACATCAATAAATGTCAAAGAAATTTCAATTACGAATATCGAAGTGAAACGTCAACTCTTTAATAAAATCGAGTTTTTTAAGATTCAACCAGCCTGTTATTGCTAATAATTACCATGAGATTATATATATATATATATATATATATATATATATATATATATATATATATATATATATATATATATATATATATATATATATATATATATATATATATATATATATATATATATATTTCATATGTATTTCATATATATATATATATATATATATAAATAAACTTTTGTTTCCTGTACATACATACTGGCATCTCCAGCGGATTTCACAACAAAACTATCAAAAAGTTTTAGAAAAAATTTTCGTTAGTCTAAAAACATATTGTAGGACATTTACTTTCGTTCCTATATTTTCGTTTGTTGATATCTCCAAGTCTGAATAGAATATATATATATATATATATATATATATATATATATATATATATATATATATATATATATATATATATATATATATATATATATCCACAGCTTCTGCAGATTGAGTTAGAGAGTTGAAGTTTGGTTCGTACATTGAGAATATATTGACTTAAAATCCTTATTCTCCTTCAACTCTTTCTTAAACCCGCTGCATTTTGTGGTGACTATTCCTTTCGAATTGCATCTCGATCTATAATATCAGTACGCGATGCACTTCGCGAAATTTTTTTTCATAATAGAGAGGTGAGATTTTCTACGTGGATTATGTTCTTGTTGATGTAGGTTCCTTTGTTGGTTTCAATTTTTTTCCTCGACCACGATGCACTTCACAAATTTTTTTTATAAAATGAATGCTATTTAAGCGTAATTTTTCTAAATATTCCATCCGGTTGAATAGAATCTCCACGACATGCATTTCGCGCTAAAAATTCGATTTTAGTGATTTAGCTCTGCTGCTCACGCCTTTTTTTTTTTAAAATTCAATCAGTTACTCTTACTCGTTGTTAATTTTCTTCATTGTGGCTGCTATTTAATGAATAATATATAGCGGGGTATCTCACGACGCCCTCGTCTTTTTTTAACGGTTCGACATTCGGTTCATACTTTTCGAAAATATTTCGATCGTAAAAGTAACACTTAAAATAAATTTTGAATCGAGCTTGTTCTACTTATTTTTGCAATTGTCAAAATATCTCTATAAAATAGGTATATATAACACTGCTAATAGTGAGTCCTCTACGATGGAACCAAATGTTACTTTCTGACGTCAAAAAAACTGAATATATATTGATAGTTTCGGATATCTTATGTTAAAGTTATTTTTTTTAAATACAATAATTTTCAAATTATAAACCTTTTCGATATTCCGAAAGAGAATGCAGCAAGAATTTTTAAAATAACATTAATAAAAGCATTATGTTTCGAAAACACAGTTTCTTCATACTATCTATAAGTTCTATAACCAATTTGCTCAATTTCTACAAGCTCCAGGTAAGAATTGAGAAATATTATAAAACAAGAAGAAATTTTCTGTTCTGTGAATGAAATATTTCATAAGAAATTCAAGTATATGGAATCAATAAATCAGATATTTGCCGGTAGTAAGCTTTTACACGTCGAAATCCCTGTTTTTTTCCATTATATAATCATTAAAACCACAAATGGATCGAAATCGATTGATTGACATTTAACGAAATGAAATCGAACCAAGATATTTCAGTGATTGACCAATTGATTTCTCAAATTCGTTATCGACACAAGCTGTTATTACCATGTTTATTGATAAATTCAAGGAAACTAACTCTTTTCAAATATTCAATAAATGTTTTCACATTTAATTACGCGAAAAATTTATATATACGTCTAATATACAGGGTGAGTCAGTTTTTTGTAGCAGGACTTTAACATCTTGTAAAAGACATTTTTTCATGATGAAAATCTTTTATAAACATATATGCTTAGGAGCTTCATTCCTGATATACAGGGTGCCAAAGTTTTATATTATTCTGTTTTTTTCTAAGTTTCCTCCTACAATTTTCAAAATAATTGAATAAAATTTGGCACACCTATTTCACTTCAATAGCTCAATATTTGAGGCTATTCAGCTTTTTTTAAAACCCACAGGGTGATACACTCTTGGGGGTCGTACCCAATTCAACCCTCTCGAACTATCACGCGTGCCACCTCTGCTTCCAATGAAATATCAATTTAAATTCTCCCTTCAATTTGGATACTTTTTGCTCTCTTGTATGTTTTTCGAAAACTGCATGGATGTCGAGATAAATGCCAAAAATAATTGACTTGTGATGAAACTTTATTTATTGAACACATTTCATTTGACATTTATTAGTTAATGAATGAAAAAATTACTGATGAATTGAAATTTGGTAAACATATTACACTTCAATAACTGAATATTTGGGGCTATCAAGCATTTTTGAATACCTACAGGGTGATACACTTTTGCGGTCGTACCCAATTTAATCCAGCGAATAGGGGAGGATTACCTTATAAACGGTCTGGTAGTTCTGAATTTTTGATCTGGTGTCTAGGATGGTTAGTTAGTAGGTATTTGAAATAAAAAATGCACAATTTTTTCCAATCCGTGCCCGCCGCCATATGGAATGAACCGAAAACAAATCTGCACTTTCTTTAGATTTTCGCATATATCTTCGCAAAGCTTACTACGCGATTACACTCTAAACACCGGACCGTTTGTAAGGTAATCCTCCTCTATTCACTGGATTAAATTGGGACGACCTCAAAAGTGTATCACCCTGTAGGTATTCAAAAATGCTTGATAGCCCCAAATATTCAGTTATTGAAGTGTAATATGTTTACCAAATTTCAATTCATTGGTAATTTTTTCAGTCATTAACTAATAAATGTCAAATGAAATCTGTTCAATAAATAAAGTTTCATCACAAGTCAATTATTTTTGGCATTTATGTCGACATCCATGCAGTTTTCGAAAAACATACAGGAGAGAAAAAAGTATCCAAATTGAAGGGAGAATTTAAATTGATATTTCTTTGGAAGCAGACGCGGCACGCGTAAAAGTTCGAGAGGGTTGAATTGGGTACGACCCTCAAAAGTGTATCACCTTGTAGGTATTGAAAAATGCTCAATAGCCTCAAATATTGAGCTATTAAAGTGAAATAGGTGCGCCAAATTTTATTCAATTATTTTGAAAATTGTAGGTATATATGTTTATATAAGATTTTCATCATAAAAAAGTCTTTCACAAGATGTCTACGTTCTGCTACAAAAAACTGACTCACCCTGTATATATATATATATATATATATATATATATATATATATATATATATATATATATATATATATATATATATATATATATATATATATATATATATATATATATATATATATAAACGCTTTCGTGATGTTCGTGACGAACACAGTTGTAGGCCTATCTTTCATTCGACAAGTTTCTGGAGTCTGGAGTGTAACGTGCTATAAGGAACTTAGTTCTAATAATATAAATGAAATTTGACTTGTTTAACGTGCCTATAATTCTTGCTCCATATTTACTGGATAGTTAGTTATTCATAATTAATATATTTTTTAAAATTTTTGTATATCAGTATGTGTTTAAGTATATTCAGAACTGTAACCTACGCAGTAGTTATTATTGAATTTCTGTCTACATTTTATATGTAATACCAAACGTGTATGTGGTTCGTCGTTTTCGACCGTAGTGGATTGATGAGAGTTTCTATGGGCGACGAAAGGACACCTTTCACCCTTATTTCAGGAAAGGTGTTTGGAAGTACGGTTCTGAGAATGAGGACTCGAGGGCATCGTCAGACGTAAGAAATAACGGCGAAGGGCGAAGGTGGTTTGCCGTTCCGATCCGTGAATCGTATCGCGAGACCTGTGCGTTCGAAATTTGAGGTTTCGCTGATTCACGAGAAAATGACGCAATTTGAGGCAAATTAAAATTAAATCCTCATCAAGACAATTCAAGTGACCTACTACTAAATAGATTATTGTATTGCATCACGGTACATCGCAAACATTCACGGTTGAAAGGCTGGCGATTGTTCGGACGAGGCTGTACGATCGCGAAGAAATTAGTTCCCGTGCGTAACGCTATAGATTATATTTTATGTAGATGTAACGCTAAAAGAGGGAAACTATATGTGTAACATGAATGGGGGTTCATGAATCTTAATTATGGGATTTTCAGGAAAGCTTACTAGTATATCTTCTGAATTGTGACAGTTTTGACACCCAACATATTTTTCACAAGCTTTACAAGGAAAACTATAAACATTAGTTTAATATAAACTTGCTTAATCCAGATGAGATCAAGACGGTAAGAAAATATATTTGAAAAAATTCGTTGAATAATAAAAACACAAAATTACTAAATTAACAATTTCGTAGAAATATCAGATTTCAAAACATGTTGTAGGTAGTGTATATTCAACAGATAAATAATAAGAGCTGATAAAGTACATCAATTTGTTTGATTAGCATATTATCTTATTCGACATTATGTCGTCTAATGACTAAATCTACCCTACGCCACTCTTATTAACCCTTCTATATCGAAAAACGATATCTTTCCAATTTTTGCTACCCAATATGTCAGTGTTTGTTTAGCGTTTATTTTATTTTCATGAGAGGGGTTGCACGTTGCGTAATATAACGATTACTCAGAACAACCCCCATTAGCTATCTGCCGTTAATAAATAAAACGGCTCAATTTTTGACATATGTTTATATAATCCAGAAGAGGGATAAAGACCCATATGCATGTGAAGTGTTTTATCACGCCAGTAATGCATACCATATAAAAGGGGTTGAGGCAGCTTAACTAAATGATCCATCATAAACGTGAATGCGGGCGGAGATATGAGAACTCACCCTAGATACCGAGAATTTTTCAAAACTGAAGAATGTATCATGATTTGAAATATTTGGCTTCAAATCTATCATAAAATATTGAAAATTATTTTATATAGATTCATATATCTGAGATGAATACTGAGAACATCGTAATAATCACCATAGCATATCGAAAGAACTGATATATTCAGCAATATTTTCTTTAAAATAAATTAATTATTTAGTCTTATTCTCCAGAAGTAATTTTGGCTTCTCCAGAGGCCCTATCAGACCAAAATAGTTAAAACCTGGGGATGTTCTTGAAGCAGAACAAAACTACCAAAATTTCGGTAATTTCAGTCATAATTGGGTTTATGAAAAAAAAAATTGTCCACTAGAGTGGAGGCCTCACCATAATAAATTTTTTTTTTAAAACTATCGTAAATTCTGCTAATAGACGACGCGAGAATCTCTCAAATTTTTTTTTATTGTTTATGAACAATTGATAAAGTTTTACAAAGAATTGCAGTTCGACAAACGCGCCACGTTGGGTGGCCATGTTTGTGACGTCATAATGTTAAAGAAATTGTTCGATAGTAAAGTGTCAACTGCTTCTACCTACGCGTAAATTGACTGAAAATATCCGAAATATATTTATAAAGGCTACTTCTCATAATATACCTGATGTATGACATCTTGTGGAAGATTTCAAATAGTTATTTATGTACCAAGTGCGTTACGTAACGCACGTGGTGCATACAAGATTATATTTTTCACGAAAAAATTATTTTATTATAATCAAAAATCGATTTTAAAATCGGTTCATTGATCGTATACTTTCCATTTTCCTTTTCATATTAGGCATGTCATTTGTTGATATTTTCACGTTTGTGAATATTTTTGTCATCATATTTAGTGAATGTCATTGCTGCTTTCTTTGTGTAGTCTTATAGAAATAATGGAAACGAAAATGAATTAACCCAAGAATATCATAGAAAATGCAGCCAAAGCAGCGAATAATTCATTTCCGGAGAAATCCAGAGTCGTATACGACAAGGATTATGAAGTATTTAATCAATGGAAGTTGCTTCATTTCTCCTCGTACAATGAGCGGGCGTTATGATCCATAATGCCCGCTCATAACGCCCTAGGGCATAATGAGTGTGTTTATAGCAACCGTATCTAAGGTAAAATCAACAAATAATATACAAGTGAAAAATAAACATTTTTTGGGGTTTTCTTTTTGGAGTATTCGTACATAATGGTACAAAGCATGCACAATAACTTTTTAGGTTTGATATCTTAGATATATTTATCAATATATTGACGATAACAACAAGATTTAATCGATTAAACATTGTGACGTCACAGCGCTCAGGTTTGCCCGGAAACTGTCGGCGTGTTTTCGGTACTGGATTCATTTTTAATTAAATATTTCTTTCCAATTAAAGCGAAAACAAAAAACTAAATATAGTTTTGTTATAAAACGTATATATAATTTTGGCATATTCAAACTTTGGTAAAGAAAATGGCGGGGAGGTGCATCAACAAAAATGTTTTAAATTGGTTTTTTTTCTCTAACCTCGCAAACTTTTTTTCAGAATTTCATGATTTTCGAAGTTTTGCACACCTCTACAGCTTCTGCTGATAAAGTTAGATTAAATGAGGCATTTAGCGCAAAAGAGGCCGAAGTCGAAAATAATTATTATGGAGAAACAAGCAAAAAAATTATGAAGATTTTTGAAAATTAATCAAGTATTTATTAAAGGCGATGTTAAGAGTTCCTTTACTCATTTGAATTTAAGTTAATTTTAGAATGTTATACAAAGTATTTGGACCATTTTTGTTGAAAAAAAGATTTCAAATGCTTAACCCTTTCAGGGCAACTGGTTAGCTAGGAAGACCACAGTTTGTTAGTCATGAGTAAAACTGTTCGTTGGCTATTTCAGTATACCAGTGTGTTTTGTGGGTTGTCTAAAAGATAGCAAAATTTGACGTGTTCATTGAAGACGGACCGAAATAAATCGAAGCGCGTATAACGTGCATTTGTTTACTATAGTTGGACACTACTTAGAGGATCTGCTGAAACTGTGTGAATTTGTTATTTTTATTTATGAATGGTGGAAAAATGGTTCCAAAGTTATTTACTTATATCTTACTTATGCATTTTCATGAATATATTGAACGTAAATTTTTCCTTTCTTTCGAAAATAATAATTTTGTTGGGGTCTCCTGAAGTGGCCACTGGGCACTTACGTAATCGTGTAATCTTATTTTAGTTCTGAGGAAGCAAGTTTGGAGTACCTACCTACTGAATAGGCTTGCCAATTTTCGAAAGGACCAACCCGGGAGATTCTTTTAAGGAGTTTAGTAGGGAGGCGGTTGAAAAAATTTTCAATCACATTTATTTATTTTTAATTTATATATACTCTGCTTCTAATATTTGAGTTTTTTACCACAAAATCATAATCATTAAAAATCGAAGTTTGATTAGTAGAGCGCGGTTGCGTATAATTTTAAAAAAATCTGGGGAAATTAGTCACACCGGGAATTCGGGAGGTTGACCATTATTACCGGAGTCATCCGGGCAAGCCGGGAGGGTTGGGAACCAAATAACTGAATATTTAGAAAATCTTCCTGCAGATGACTTGTATGAATTGTAAGAAATGTTCAGCGTGCAAGGTAGAATTGTGTTTGAAACATGACAAAAACTGTTTCATGTTATATTACGCAAAATAGGTTATAATGTTTGGTTATATGTTCCTACTGGTTATGTGGAGTGACCACATCCTGCAGGATAATCCTTGTGTTTTTTCATCTTGAAATTTGTTTCATTTTCTTCTAGTATCTCTAATAAACCATTATCAAACCATACATAAAATTTTTTCCACAAAAAAATAATTTGGGCCGGAAAGGGTTAACTTCTTTTTTTATTGACATAGAAATAAAAAAAGATATTGATGCAGAATAATAAGTGTTTTTATTTATTTTCTTCCACACCGTGATCTTCAAAAATATCTAGGTCTTCTTCCACACGTTCATTGTGGACTATAGTCAAGAGGAGATAAAAAGTCTAGGTATTTCTTTTCTTGTATGGGCTTGGGTCCTTCAAACAGCGGAAGTATTTTTCCATTTCCTGGAAAGTTTACTTACCCCATTACCCCAACTTCGTTAAATAGAACATCTTCATTATTGGAATACTTATACTGGACAATTCCAGGTTGTACACAAATAGGTACATGTGTACCTTGCAAGTTTGAAGATCAAGAATCCCAAAACAAAATGTCCACAGTTGTCTTTTGTAGTACGCAAGTCCTGTTGAAATGATGAGTGTTTCCATTGAGTCAAATGAAATTACTGTGAGATCATCCGATTTTGCAGCTTCAGCGTCGTTTTTCATGCTTTGTCTAGATACGCTATGAAAAAATATAAAAAATAAGCGTATGGCATTATTGCCGGGGAGCCTACACATTATGTGCGGTATTCCGGCGCCGATTGCCTCTTTAACCCTGTTTTAGGTAATTAGTACCGAGGCATACTAACCCAGGGGGACCGACGGCTTAACGTGTCCTCCGAAACACGGTAGCGGTGGTATAGAAAATTTGTTGGTTTATCGTGGGAGTCGAACCCACGTCCTCTCGATTGCTAGTCGAGAGCGATGCCACCTGAGCCATCACCGCTTACTACGCTATGAAAATAACAACAGACGCACGCGTCTCAATTGAATGCAAAAGCGGCACAGAAGTGGGTTGGGTCAGTCTTGCTTTCGAAAATATTAACCTACTGTGAGCGCAAAAACGAATTTATGTGGTATCTTGTGATGCATGGTAGAAATAGGCTTGGGCCGGTATTGCACGATTAAAATTAATTTATTTCAGGACCATTTTTAACTCAATTTTGAAAACATTGTGGCTTGAGCTACTTTTGCTCTAATCGCCTCAAATAAGGTATCTATGTGAATTGATTTGATGTGAAGGAAGTATCCAAAGTGGGTTTCAATTGATTTAGTTGACAGCCGCTATTTTCCTGTTGATATTGAAAGCGTTCCAATAATTATGTATATTTATTTGGAACAGTGGCGGATAAACGTTTTTGGGTCCTATATGCTTAGAAGTGGTGGGGGCCTGGTAGAGGGGACGAAAATCCCCGAATTTCAAGGTTCGCTATCACGTGATTTATTATACTAGTATGAATTGCGGATCATAGATTATTGAATTCATATAGTATAGCGAAACAAATTGAATATCGAGATTTGAAAGTATCAAAGAGCCTCAGGTGTACGTGTTTACATCAAATTATTATAGAGAAGTCATCCATTTTCAGAATTTTCATTACCGTAAACTAAATTGATGAATTTTCTTCAAAAAGTTTTTATTTATTAATTTTTATATATTATCTCAATTAATTCTGAATGTGCAATATTTTGGTCTATTCCTCCAGAGCTCAGGCTTGCATATAGCGTCCTGTAGTTACAGTGGCGTAGATAGGGGGGGATCAAGGGGATTAATCCCCCCCATGAGCCTACGAAAATTATAATAGAATTGAATAAAAGTTTTCGTATCTACGTTTTTAAGTACACATGAAATTTACTAAGCACTAGCACCTCTTTTGATATTATGTATGTGCGATTATATGAAAATCATGTAGATATGTTTTCGTGACGACTGTGCAATTGTGTGTGCAATATCTACTTATAATTTCAAATTATAATTAATCAAGAAATTGAATCGTTTTTCTAATTTTGGGTGAAGTAACTATTAGTTTTGAGCATATTCTATCCAATGTTCAATTAGTATGTTTAATCAGTCACTTTAAGCAAAAAACTTGTTTAAAAAAGTTCAAATGGGTCTAATAGAAAATTTGATTGACTTCTTCCTTGGTTAATAAAATTTTCCATGTCACACACGTTTTTTGTTCCTAGTGACTGATTAAATTTCTGTTTACATAGAATATTTTCAATCAATATTTAATATTTCGAATATTTTTTGAGGTAGAGTAGGTATCAAAATATGAGTAACTTTTGGATTTGAAAATTTAATTACTCCATAACATTTTGAAGTAAATAAAAATTTTCATTGATAGCGTTCAATCCATTTCTGGACTTGGAGAAAGATTTACTAATCATGAGAATATAGTCTAGTTAACAAGTGATTTTTTTGTTCAATTTTGTTCATGAGTCTCGGAAAAATATGAACAAGGTGTCATTCGATTCAAAAGAGCATGAAGATATTTTTTGAAAAAATTTAAGTTCCGTTCTCGAAAATTGTAAAACTTATAATTAACTTACTGAAAGAAAAAATTATCTCAAAAACTAATTGATATTTTTGATATCTGAATACATATACAAAAATAGGAAATTTTCTAAAAGAAAGTCTCCCGGAACTGTAGGATTAATATTTATAGTTTTCTCAGAGTAAAAATACGGCCGACAGCGGGTAGTACCTGGCTTGCGAAAGTAGCGTCCATTTGGGACACTTTAACAATAAACATTGTTCAACTATATTAAATATTAAATTAAGGAATGAAAAATTTCAGGTTCTTACTGGATAGGTAAATGAACAATAATCCAGTGACAAAACATTTTCATCGCGATTTTTCAATTGGTTATGCAATAGTTTTTTGCTGCTTGAACAAGAACATTTCAGGTGTAATAACTATTAAACTATAGATCTGATATTTTTTTCCTTCCTTGGAGCTAGTTTCAAAAAAATGCAGAATAGATTCCTGTTAAAAAAATTTAATTTTTCAGTTTTAAAATTTAAAAATTTACGCACTTTAATTAATCAGTAGGTACTTTGTTTTCTTGATTCTCTTATAAACAACGCATTTGTTCATAACAATTTTTTAAACAATAGGAGATGAATATTGAAAAAACCATTTCCTTGTAGCTTCCGATAATAAAAAACGGATCATTAAAATTATAAAAATAAATTAATTTTGATTTTGCGAAACTATACCTACGTAAATTGTCAATAAACAACTGAAAATTGAAACTTTTTCAATGAGAATTTACTCTGAAGCCTTATAATAATAGCTCCAAGAATGAAAAATAATTTCAGACCCATAGTGAACATTTATCACACTTACAATTTTCATGTTCAAGTACCAAAAAATTGTTAATTAACTATTGCATAACTAATTCAAAAATCGCTATTATCGCTGGATTATTGCTCATTCACCGATTTAGTAAACTGTCTGAACTTTTTCATTCTTTAACATTTCATATTTTACATATGCAAAAATAAATTGTTTGAAGTGCCCTAAATGGGCCCGTGACATCCCAAAACCAAATTTACCCGTTTTCGGCCATATTTTTTACCCCTTATCTTGAGAAAAATTATGAATATTGATCCTCCAACAGTTCCCAGTAGTGCGGTTTATATTTCTGGGGAAAATTTTCCTCTTTTTTTCGAATCTTTCTTCATATTTCAAAAAATTTCAATTAATTTTGACATATGGCAGAGAACCAACCCCCTTTTTTTGCACGCCAGGACCTATATTATTTACTTTCACAATTTTCGAATTTTTATTTTTCTCAAAAAAAGGCTCTATATGCCTATTACGAATCGAATGACATCTCACCGTGCTCATATTTTTCCGAGACTGCTGAAAAAAAGTTAAACAAAAAAGCATAGACTAAATATATTAGAAAAGATTTGTCGAATGTTTTGCAAGCATGAATTTATACGAAATTGACAAAGCAGTTTGATAAATTCATCAAAATCTGATGAGTTTTATCAAAAATTTCTTACTGTCACACCTGCTGTTCTCGTGAACTTGAAAGTTTTGAAAAAAAATATTTTAATTCGTGAAGGCGGATGTTAAGCCCTAAAAATTCCAATAATAGAGCTTGATGATTGCCTAGAAAATTTTTTTTTCGAAATATCAATATTATTGCTTCAGAATATTCAGCTATGCTGTCGTATCGACGTTTGAAGCGAATAGAAACGATTCAAAGGAGCACGATAAAAGAAGTGGACTTGTAATGACCCTTCTGAATATATTAAATTCATTGCAAATTAAAAACTCATGTTTGTCTAATTTTTTGTTTTTGAAAGGTTTGGCTGCTCTGGCAATTCATCGTGAAATTGGAGTCACAGTTGACGAAGTCATGAATGTCGAAAAACACCGAAAACTAGATCTTCTTCTCTAATTTTCCCAAGAATATGTTCAATGATTTATATATCCAATTTAATATAATTCAATTTTTCACTAATTTTTGATAAATTTTTTCCAATTCAAATAATTTGAATTTTTTGCAATTTAATTCAATTTTTCTGCTTATTTTGTACTATCTACATGAAAGATCATTTTTATCAACAAGAATAGAACTTTAGAAGAAAAACTTATGAAATTTTGCACTAAGTCATATCCCCCCCCCCCATTGCAAAAAGCTATCTACGCCACTGTGTAGTTACTATCTTATACTACATACAATATATTAATTAATAATTTAATGCTCAATACTAACACTACTCAATACTAATAGAAATTGTTGTACTAAATCACAAATTTTCTATTCATATTTTTAGCAGTCATCGTAGAACACAATTTTTTCAAAATTTCCTTTCTACAAATTTCAATTTTGGTGAGGGCCCCAGGGCCGAATTAATCCTGTCCGGGCCTCTAGGCAACAGCCCTGTCCGGGCCGCAGGTATTTTCAAGTTGATAAAGGGATGCGCGTAACTTCCAGATGATCGACTCCAGGTAACCTGTTACTTCAAAGTCTTATGTGATATTGCAATAACATGGTTACTTTGACTTGATGTAGCATCACCTTACCAGACTCGTTAGCTTTATTGAAATGGTCTTAATGCATAAGTTATAGATAAGTGATGATCCAGGTTGCATGATGGGTTAGGAAAGATAAATGAGACGGGACGCGGTTATCTTAAATTTGATCTTGTTAAACGCAATAAAATACAATAAACTAAAGAAAACAGCTTCCAAGATATTTATTGGTTTTGTACAGTACAGTAAATTTAAATATTAACTCCTCTAACTTTCTAAGAAACAAAATCGTTTAAAACATCGTGGAAGTTGACCCTTTCTAATACATCATTTTCGATGGCCATTATCGACAATAATTCAAACGGTTCTGAGACATTGTTGAACGAAGACAGTTTATTAGTTCTACTACTAGAGACTAGATGGGTCTGTATGTATGCAGTATTTCATTAATTGACAACATGCGTCGAAAGAAAGAAATAATATTGTTAAGGAGTTTCATACAAATTTTCATTCGATGAAATTTTTTTTTCTTGGTGCGTGCACGGGCCCCTTGTCGATGCGGGGCCCATGGCAGTTGCTTACTCTGCCTAATGGTTAATCCGGCCCTGGAGGACCCCTTGAGTGGTGGGGGCCTATAAACTGCCTACTCCAGCCTGTTGGTTATTCCGGCCCTGCTTAGAAATTAAATTTCTATAAAATTTCGTGATGGTATTTGACAAATCTTGACAAATAAATATCGGTTGACGCTTCGTGAAATAGTAAACTAATTATCGCCTTGAAAATAGTTTTTAAGAAATAATAGATATTTATTTTATTAGGAGTATAAGGTATACATTATGTGACTGAGTAGGGATGTTTAAACATCCCTGCGAGACACATAATATACCTTATACTCCTAATAAAATACAATCTTTTATTTTCAAACGATTTGTATTTGAAAATCGGAAAATTCGTGGATATTGAAAGTATATATAATCTAATTATACCTCCTGTATAACAAATTAACGATGGACAAATAATAGAGATACCTGCATTGTTGCAAGATACCTGCATTGTTGCATTTCGAAAATAAGCCAATAAATTAAATTAAAGTTGAGCGGCGTATAAGTGTTACTCCGCCAGAGTATAACACTTATACGCCGCTTGAGCTAAAAGTCATAAGAGTGACACTTATACCTGCTCCAAACAATCAGCAAAATAACCATTATCTGACGTTTGAAAATAAATTAAATATGGGTATCTAATTTCAATATGAGCTTATCTAATCAACCAAATCATCTTTTCTAGGTGAAGATTCGAATCGAATATTGTACTTTTTGAATAAAATAAATGTCAACATTACATAAACTTTCAATAATTAATAGCGGATACGAACTATTTAATTATGTCTCGTCATTATGATCTGTTATGGAATGAAGCTGTACAACCTCGGGACATTTGAAGAGGCATTCAGGTTCAATTCAGGTTATGGTCATGACGATGATTTCACTCTTCTCCGGCACTTTCACCGTCGATTGCTGCCTACAACGGAATTATTTTTATTCTGTACAGAGAAAGAACCGCTTTGATAAAAGCGAAAGTTGATTGTGTAAATGATCGCTCACTGCAAACAACTTGGCTTCTTACTTACAAGGCTCATTAACTTTGATATCACTGTGGACTTGAGTATAGTACTCATGTACAAGTGTTTCCACTTTCTTCATACGCCATTTCATAACATGAGAGTCGGCAAAGAAGTTATATTCCTTCATATGCGTTGATTTAATGATCAAAGATATCATACGATTTTTCGTTTACTCTTTGTAGACACCGGAATATTATATTATGTCTCAATTACCAAAATAGAAAATCTTAGCAGGTATTTTACTTTTATATTTTTAATATAATAAAACAAACTCATATCAGCAGAGCTCCATCACTAAGGTCGTATTTTTCGCGCGAAATGCATTCCGTCGAGATGCTATTCAACGGATTGAATAATATTTTCAAAAGTCGCGCTTGAATAGCAAAACGAATCAAAAAGTAAAAAAACTCTATCGCAGCGAGCTGCATTAGAAGAGAAGGTTTTCATAACGTAGCCATTTTGAAAAATATATTCAATAAATTGTGATTTTTTTTCCAAATACAAAAAAATGGACCCCCTAATGTGTGAACAATATTTATTTCCTCCCCGGGGATCAACCCCCCTACCAAAACCAATCACATCCAAGGTATCATACGAAACTACTTACTTACAAACTTTCAACCATATTTCTATAAAATTGCGCCCTTTATCGTGCGAACAAGATTTATTTCCTCCTCCGGGGGGTCAACCCTCCAACCTATTCATGTAGAAATAAATATTATCCAAGATATCGTACGAAACTACCTACCTACAAAGTTTCAACCCTAACTTCTATCGTGTAGTAAACAAGACTTATTTCCCTGGGGGGTCAACCCCCCAACCAATTCGCATTAAAACCTATCCCATTCAATATATCATACGAAACTACCTACTCACAAACCTTCAATCCTATTGCTCCAAAATTACGCTCTTCATCATATAAACAAAATTTTTTTCTTCCCCCAGGGGGTCAACCCCCCAACCAATTCGAACCAAAACCAATTCCATCCAAGATATCTTTCGAAAATACCTACGTACAAACCTTCAACCCTATTACTCTAAAATTGCGACTTTTATCATGTAAACAGGATTTATTTCTTCCATCACGGGGTCAACCCCCCAACCAATTCAAACCGAAACTAATTCCATCCAAGATATCATGCAAAAACTACCTATTTACAAACTTTCAACCCTATTGCTTCAAAATTGCGCCCGTTATCATGTAAACAAGATTTATTTTCCCCTTAGGGGGTCAACCCTCCAACCAATTCAAACCAAAAACAATCCCATCCAAGATATCATACGAAACTACCTATTTACCAACTTTCAACCCTATTGCTTCAAAATTGCGCCCGTTATCGTGTAAACAAGGCTAAAATACATAAGTACAATATATATATATATATATATATATATATATATATATATATATATATATATATATATATATATATATATATATATATATATAGAGAGAGAGAGAGAGAGACAGAGAGAGATATGAAATTGAGTTTTTGGTGCCGAGGATCATAAAAACTCATGAAACGAAAAACTATTTTGGTCCTAGGTCCAACTTTGCTAATCGCATCCATTTTAATAAGCAGGTTTTCATCGTGTACTGATGGAGAAATAGATATTTTATGTATTAAATTAAATTTGAAAAAGATAATTGTTATGGTTTGGAATATACAGTCTTCATAAATTAAATATGTAATGATTAACAAAACTAAATTTGAATTTACTACGTTTATTATCACAAAATATTTTGAAAAATATAACACTGCGATTGCAATTTCGGTCACTAGACCATCATCGGGCAGATTGAGTTAATTTTTTAAGTTTATATTTTTCAAAATATTTTGTGATAATAAACGTAGTAAATTCAAATTTAGTTTTGTTAATCATGTTAAATTATCACGTAGTAACGACGGATTCCATCAACTATTTAAATATGTAATGGACACATGCCTAAAAACCACAAACTATAAACATTAATGCTCGGCTAGTTTTGCCTTTTGCAGCATCTAACTGAATACATATTAGGTACATAGAAACTCAAATGGCTGACATTTTTATGGAAAATCGGGAGAAAATTTTATAATCGGAACTTCAAAACAAACATAAATTTTTGGCACCGCTATATAATATATGATATTTCCGTTCGATTTGATGGGGCAGACCAACAACACCGAGAATATAAGGACCAGAGACTCTGACGTCAGAGCCGCGTGACGTAGGCACAGCGAGGTACAAGCGAATTCAGCTTCACCAGTTAACCCTACTTTTTCAGTGTTTGTTTACTTCCCCACAGGAGCGACTTGTGTGTTTCTCCCTTGTTTTTTGTGATTTGTCGTAACAGGACTAATTAGTGTGCTATTTTTGTGTAATAGTAGTGGTGTGTCACCAAAACGAAATATTTAAAATGCTATATAGGTGCTGTGTACCGGGATGCCGCGGTAACTATAAAAATTGACCAAAAGAACATCTTTTCCGTTTTCCAACGGATAAAGTATGCTAAATGGGGGGCAGCTATTCACAGGAAAACTTTTTCTCCATTAAAGTTCTCTGTGGTCTGTGAATTACATTTTGCCAAGGAAAATATAATCACTTGTTCTACTGCAACGGATTCCAAAACCGGCGAGTATATAACTGTTAGTTTAAAAATTCCTAGACTAAAACATGATGCTGTGCCCACCAAACTCCCAACTTGTCCTTCTTATTTATCAAACAATTCAAATTTCGTCTGAGTCAGTGATGTAAAATGCGAATTAGAAAATAAAAGTTTGCGATCTTCATATTATGATTTTGAACATTTTTCTCAATGTTTTGAACTCATTCCAACTGCCTAAGGTTGGTTGAAAATAAATGCTACTAGTGAAGTCACATTATTCAGAATGAAATATTCTCCTGCTGTAATGACGTATTCTGTACCTAATAATAAGCTTCCAATTTAAAAGTCGAAACATTTTATATGAATATACAAATACTGCGAAAAGACCTTAAACCTGATTCGAAGATTCCCTTTACTTCCCATAATATATAGTGAAATCAAACATTGATTATATGCATAATAATATATATGCATAATAATGAAAAAACTCTGGAAAACTTCCTGAGAAAAGCGATGAAATTGAAAAAGTTTTAAAACATATTTCCAGTTTACCTATTAGATTCATTGGCATTGAATATGTTAGATGTTGAGGACAGTTTCCAAAATAATTCATTTTTAGCTGGAGCTTTAGCTTTTTTATCTGAGCAACTGAAATTACGTACATCGAACAAGGCAAGATATCGGTATTCGAAACATTGTCCCAAAGACGTTATCGTACGAATAGTTTTATATGCATATAATATAATATTCAACAAAATTTTAGATGATTTCGAGGAAACTTTTTTGACAGTTCGTAATAAACGGGCATTTGTTACTCAATATGTTTTGAAATTTCTCTCAGAAAACGACCATCTACATAATGATAGCAAATGTAATATTCATAAAATTCATGAGATTGCAAAAATTGTGATTACCTGTACAGTAGATACACTCGTTAAAAATCACCGTGGAAAATCAAACGACCGATTAACGTCATGCAAAATTCGCAAATTGAAGATTTTGATTAGGTACATAAGTTTTGGTAGTACCTAATGGTATTTGCTTTGAAATTTCGTTTTCCATAATAAAATCGAATGGGGTACAAATAAGTGCTCAGTTGACGACTGGTACTCTCTTTAAACCGAAAGCCCTTCAAAAATTTCAAAAAACCTAATGCTTTAGCGGTTCGTGTTATCCAACGCACAACGATGTGACTTCGGGTCTGCCTGCCTGTTGTGACGTCACTCAGCAGCCTCGAGTCCTTATATTCTCGGTGTTGTTGGGCAGACCGACATATTAAATTAAACCTAGAGCTACGGTTCCACCGGAGGAACATTTTATTGCAAATGTTTCTCCTTGTTGCCAAAAGTAGAAACTTATGACAACATACCTAAACTTCTTGTTTCCAATGAAGCAACTAAAATTGTCAATAATTGCATATTCTTTAGTAAGAAACAATCAACATTTGTTGCCGAAAAATAAATAAATTTTAAGGAACATTTAGGAGCATTTTGGAACATTCACGGAAACAAGCAACAGCAACAAAAATATTTTCGTACTTCACTGCACACTGAAAATCTGCGACACGAATGTTTACTAGTTGCGTTCTCGATACGTTTCCACTGCGATAGCAACACGGATGTGTTAACACATGTTTCCTATTTTCTTTTGAAGTTTACCGCTCAAAATGGAAACCGACGACAATTAAGAACGGTCAAAATTTGCTGCCGAAAAATAAAGAACTTTCAAAGAACATTTTGGAACATTTTCGGAAACACGCAACAGCAACAAATATGTTCATCAATGTTCCTCATTATTCCTCCAGTGGAACTGTAGCTTAACGTATCTTAATTTGGTACATGAAAAGAGTTCAAAGTTGAAATAGAACAAAATAAATCATTGAATTTTTCAATTTAACGATATCAAACAGAATAGATTTACGTATAAAATAGTCAGGAAACCTACCTTCTCGGACGAAATTATAAATTGTAATTCATCGACTCGCAGCCCTCACATCTATGATTCAGAGCTTTTGTCGTTCCTTTCTCGAAACAAGACTTCATTGATGAACTAAACATTATTCATAAGAAGTACTGTAGGTATTAACAATCACTTTCCGATGAGGATAATAAATAGGTTTAATTTCTAATATAAAGAAGAGCATGTCATCAATAAGATATTACGGAACGTACCCATACTACGTGACATATTTCTTACAATTTTTCATCCACCTCCCCCCCTCTCCTTGGCGACCACCCGTAGTTAATGCTAAAACCCCTCTACCCCTCTAATTTTCACGTAGTAATTCATAAATATGATTTAAAATCATTTTTTAGTAGACTAAAATTTAAACAAATTATTTGGCTCATATTTGTCTTTATTAATACAGCGCTTGCCTCGTGACGCCAAGAGTGCATATACATATACTTATAATTTACAGGTGAAAAAAATTTCACCAAGAAGAAAACACTTGTGTTAAGGCATATTGTAATAGGAACTTAATTCACAAAAACAAAAGTCTTTCTTTCTTTTTCACATTTGTTTTTTATCTCAATCGTCTTCAACGAACACTTTCCCAGAGGATATTGACTACGTGACAAAAACCTAAGACCCCTCCCCGTACCAGTGACCAAGCGTGGTATTTTGAAGACCCCCTCCTCCTCATAACTCTTTACGTAGTATGGGTACGTTCTCTTAAATGGGGTCAAGTGGAATAAAAAAGAACAAAAGTTTGTAAGCATTCCTTATACGCACACCCCCTTCTCGAGGATCATGAAATGCTTCAAAAATTATAATTTATCAACTGTTTTTTTGAACCATTGCCATATTGGGGAGAATGATCTTCAATAATAAATTATCGAAGGTTTATCCAATCAAAAAGTTAGCAATATATAGGATGGGCTGGGAAGAATTTTATTCTTCTTACATAGGCCAGAGCAGAAGAAGTTTTGAAACAAGCTAAAAGAACATTTAAAAAACGGACAATATTCATTTTGCACCTACAATTGAAAGGACACAACATCTCTTCCTTCTTTAGTCCGGAAATTCTACCTAACTGCAGAAAGGGTATAAAATTGAACTTGCAGGAAGCCATAGAAATAAATAAAGTTTTTAAATTCCCCAATTACAATTTACTAAATGACCAGTTAGACCTAAACCACTCACCTCTGTTGAACCTCTGGTAATTTGGAAAACCCAGCGATTAAATTACAGTTTTAGAACTAACAGGTAACAAACCGAGAAAATAATTTTAACATTTAAGTTTGATTTTCTATGTAATATGTATTCGGTTACTTCTTGACAATGTTGTAAAAGGCGAAACTGATCGACCATTAAAGTTTATAGTTTGTGGTTTTTAGATAAGTGTTTTATTACTTATTTAATTTATTAAATATGAACTACCTTAGAGTTCAATCGATTTTATATACAATCTTTTTTGTCGTTCCGACTTATGCATGAGGAAATTAATTTTCGACTGTCCCAATCGTTAAAATAAACATAAAATTGACTATGCAAGACAGGGGCGTAGCGAGTTTACTGATTTTTGGGGGGTGAGTATTGCCATAAATGCCAACTCAGTAAGTGAAATTGCCGACTGTGAAGATATATTTTGTATACACATTAGAGAAATGTATGCATATTTTAATTGTTTAAAATTGCAGTTAGTTTTTAAGAAAGTGAACTTGAAAGTGAAAATTACTGAGCAAACAATTTATTTTCCAGTAAGTGTATGTTGTAAAATAATATGCTTCAATGAACGTAACATATTGATACAATTCTGAAATTCCCTGATGGAAAATACAAATTCTTTTATGTTATTACAATTTCATCACAACTTCTCAATTTTGTAACAATTTTTCATTTGTTTACATAAAAAATCGCAAGATCGAAAATGATTCAATATAGTTAAGGCGATGAAGTTTACAGTATAAATACTCAACTCAAGAAATTTTGCATTTTTGTCATTTTATTTGTCGATAAAAATTCTACGAAGTTTCAGAATTCAGACCAGACTCTCACGATTTTATTGACGTCAATTCTTTCCACAATATCTTTGGAAGAAAATAGTAACATCTATTACTCCAAACGAACATCGCTTATTCTCATTCATAAAAAATTCATGACCAGCTTCAATTTACTGAAAGATCTGTCACAGTATGCCTTGAAAATTGGAGAAGTTGTAACAAATCTCTCAATGTTATAAGCAGGGATCCTGCTTCCGTAATTTTTACGCTTCATTTGAAATATCTTCAAAATTCTGACATTTTACACATCATCATCATCAATATACCTATTGTAACGTCCACTGCTGAACATAGGCCTCCCGCAAATTTTGCCACTCTTCCCTATTCTGTGCAGCTTGCATCCAGTTTTTCCTGATCCTCCTTATATCATCCGTCCATCTTGTTGGGGGGCTAATCGCCTGAAAAGACAGTCCCGCTTTTTGTAGGATAGTCCCGCGTCCCGCCGATTTTTAAAAATGTCCCGATTTTTAAACAATATCCGCATTTCTTATTTTAATTGTACTATCACAACAATTAAAGTGATATTTATTAATTACTATAGTGCATTCGAATACTCTTTATATTACTGCTTCGAATATATTGAAGAATGGGCAGTTAAATTCGAGGATTTTAAATATTTTATTGGGTGACATTGAAAAATGAGATTTTTATGGAAATATGTGACAAAATTTTTAAAATATTCTGTAACCATTTTCCGAAAAATAATATTTGCAAAAATGACCTTTTGTTAGTGATGAAAAATATTAAATGAAGCTTGTCTGCAACTGTGGAGACAGACAAAAATGGACGCAGTTATTCCTTCATTTTAAACAGAAAATATTGCTTATTAAAATATTTTTAAAAATTGTATAATATACGCACTTCGTTCCAGGAACAAATGCAGCAACATAACTTGTTTTTTAGTTAGTATAAATAAAATATGGAGAACTGAAAAAATGCAGTTGAACATCAAAACTTTTACTAAGGGTAAAATATAATTCGACCAATTCATGTTAGAAATTTCAGGACATTTAACTAAGTGATACGAATCTGTTGCAAAGTAAATTTATACTTTTCCTTAAAAAAAAAATAATTAAAAATCGTAATGTTCAAATTATTGTTTTTTTCCAAATATTTTTATAGTTACCAATAGTAACTACTCTTTATATATGTATATGAATGGATACAATAAAAATTGTTGTTAATTATAGCTAGATTATAATTTTCATTTCATCCCATTTGTACCGCTCTGTCTGAATGAAATGTCACTTTAATTATGAATAAATCAAATTACTTCATTAGTGAAGTTGAACGAGTATCGAAATATTTATAAACAGTAATACATCTTTAATATCACTTCAACGATTTAAATGAAGAAAGTCAATTTCTCTTCAGATTGATTGACATAAAAAAAGAAAATACGCCAACTCATGCCTTACCTCTCGTCAACCTTGTGCATTATCTTAGGGAGTGACGTTGCATGCCTCAGTTGTGCCACTTCATTTAAGAAGGTGCGACATGCATTTCATACAAATCATAAACATAGGTATTATAATTAGCATCACAATAGTAAACTGAAATGTGAATTGCCAACATCATGTATTCAAGATATATAAACGTCGGAAAGACGCAAGAAAAATTCATGGAAATTGAATATCATTTACAACGATGTGGAACTTTAAAAATTCTGAAAATAATGAAAACTTGCTTTGCAATTCATTACTGTTGAGATCTGCTGAATTATTCATTAAAATTACGATCGCAGATAGTGTATATTTCGCAAAAAAATTTGTTATAGTCATCTTCATAATAATATTGTTATGGACTCAGTGGCGGATTAAAAAGGGTAGGGGACGATCGCCTTAAGCACCCCCCCCCCTCCCGTAAGATAGTTAAAAAAATTAAAAATCTTCATTAAGAACGATCTATTCACTTAAATTTTATCAAAAACAGAAGTTTTGATGTATATTCACGTTTATTAGGTGAGCTCAAAACAAGTGCAGCTGACCACGTTTACTTTAGCCTTCAGAATGGCTTTAACTGAAAACCAACCAAAATAATATAAAATATTCTTCATATTCTTAGTGATAAGAACATACGAATGAGATAATCGAGCTGAACAACAAAACTGTCATCACAGAACTATGGAGCATTTCATTATCATTTACTGCCTTATTAACCACAAATCCCTAACCTATTTATATTTATTTGATATTTGAATCTTTTTATTACTGATGTATTGTATTTGTCGCAAAACTACACGGATCGAAATAAATTCATTTCAATTAGTTAGCTCGAACAATTTGTAAAAAACTAAAAAATATTTAGTTATTCATTTCAAACACCCTTTTTAAACGCTAACTAGGTTCTTTTATTTTGTGAGAAGCAGAAAGCAAAAAGACAGTCGTACACTTATCTGTTATTAGCTTTAGGTAGCAAAGAGGCTTGAAAAGACTATTTCAGAAGGATTATTTTTTAATTTTTCCTCTAGTCCTCCCCCAATTACATATTCACAGAACGCCCCGCCCCACAGAACTACATTAATCAGCCATATATATGGACTTCAATTAACTAAGAGCCGCAGCAATTCGAAAAACTCTATCGCAGCGAGCTGCATAAGAAGAGCAGGTTTTCATAACGTATCCAGTTCAAAAAATATATATTCATTAAATTATGATTTAAAAAATTCAAATGTGCCCTATAATGTGTGAATAATATTTATTTCCTTTTCGGGGATCAACCAATTCGTACCAAAACTAATCACATCTAAGGTATCATACGAAACTAGGTACTTACAAACTTTCAACTCTATTTCTATAAAATTGTGCCCTTTATCGTGTAAACAAGATTTATTTCCTCCTCCGGGAGGTCAACCCTCCAACCAATTCATATAGAAATGAATAGCATCCGAGATATCATACGAAACTACCTACCTACAAAGTTTCAACCCTATTATACCAAAATTGCGCCTTCTATCGTGTAAACAAGATTTATTTCCCTGGGGGGTCAACCCCCCAAGAAATTCGCATTAAAACCTATCCCATTCAATATATCATACGAAAATACCTACTCACAAACTTTCAATCATTTTGCTCCAAAATTACGCGCTTTATCATGTGAACAAGATTTATTTCTTCCCTCAGGGGGTCAACACCCCTACCAATTCGAACCAAAACCTATCCCATCCAAGATATCTTTCGAAAATACCTACCTAAAACTTTTAACCCTATTGCTCCAAAATTGCGACCGTTATCGTGTAAACAAGATTTATTTCCCACACAGGGTGAACCCCCCCAACCAATGCAAACCAAAAACAATCCCATCCCAGATATCATACGAAACTACCTATTTACAAACTTTCAACCCTATTGCTTCAAAATTGCGCCCGTTGTCGTGTAAACAACGCTAAAATACATAAGCACATACATACGAACATATATATATATATATATATATATATATATATATATATATATATATATATATATATATATATATATATATATATATGTAATTGAGTTTTTGGTGCCAAGCATCATAAAAAGTCATGAAACGAAAAACTATTTTGGTCCTAGGTCCAACTTTGCTAATCGCACCCATTTTAATGAGTAGGTTTTCAAAGTGAAAACCTACTAAAAATTAATATGTGAATTATAATAATGCCTATGTAAGTATTAAATGAAAGTTATACAAATTAACGCAGAACGCTTAAGCAGCAATGCTCCATCCCTTCGGTAGTACTTTTTCCTCTCATTTTTGCTTCCCCTACATACAAACCCTAAAACCACTCAGTCAATTTGGAGTTGCTGAGGAGGTGAGAGAAATCTTGAAACATATGAAAAGACATGAAATTCCAGAATTGAAAAAATTGCGGTCTCAATCCACTTATGGAATTTCAACTCCCTAACTCAATCTAGAAAAGCTATGGAGGTCACGAGAAAAGATGAAATAGCGGTTAAAGAAAAAAATTTAACCACCCAAAGGACAATTCCCTATAATAACACAATCCATGCCCCAAATTTCAATTCTTTAACTCAATCTGCAGAAACTGTGGAGGTGCGCAAAAACTAAAATTTCCCGAAAAAAAAAGAAATCTCCATTTTATGTAATTGAGTTTTTTAAAAAAGTTTTGATAAAGCCACGAATGTCGTGGCGAAACGTCAACTTTTTAATAAAATCGAGTTTTTTGAGATTCAACAAGCCTGTTATTGCTAATAATTATCAAAAGATTATATATATATATATATATATATATATATATATATATATATATATATATATATATATATATATATATATATATATATATATATATATATATATATATATATATATATATATATATATATATATATATATATATATATATATATATATATATATATATATATATATATACAGGCTAGCGTGAAAGTCTGGCAACAAGGTATTTTTAGAACGATTAAAAGTATGATCATCAAATTTCCCTCAGAGATAGATTATTTGCAGAGGTGTAATTAAATGGCCGGCGGCAAGATATTCCGACTTGACTCCACATTATAACAGAAATAACTGATTCAAAAACTCTCAAATGTCTTGAGCTACAAACAATTTTTCCAGAAAAAATAAACAATTGCATTCCAAGCTTCAAATACAGATTGTATTATTGCTAAGACACAGGTGGCCAACATTTTGAGCTCCTACTGTAAGGAAACTATAAATATTTTTGTAAGTTACTATCAATTAAAAAATTATATATTGTATGTCTTTGAAAATTGTTTCTCTTACTTTTTTAGTAATCTGTATTTTTGAAAACGATATATCACTCGACCTACGGTGCTATTCAAAAAAATTGAAGATGGCGGCGGTACACTGAATGCTGACGTCACTCAAGTTTGACAGGACCTCTGAAAAACGAAAAATACAATACTGTGGATAACCCTAAAATTTGATAATTATACGTTTAATCGTTTCAAAGAAAATACCTTGTTGCCAGACTTTCTCGCTACCCGGCTACCCGGTATATACATATATATATATATATATATATATATATATATATATATATATATATATATATATATATATATATATATATATATATATATATATATATATATATAGATAATATGAACCAATTGAATTAATCTCAAAGTGTAACGTAATAATTTTGTATAGATACCAATTATATCTGAAGAATTACCAAATTCGTTTAGTTGAATGATTTGTTAACCACGAAATTTCAACTGTGTTGTAACAGCAGTCAAATATGTTTTCCATCTGAGAATAATATAAATATCGCTCCGTAAATATTTTTAATGAAATATTGTAGTTAGTTTGTGTTAATTTCGATTGCCTAATTGTTGACTAAATAATGTTCCTAGAATGTTAACTCTCGAACACCCAGAAATTAGTTTTACCCACAAATTGAAAGCTTTCTAACAAGCTTGGGTAATTCAAGGTTCACAATAGATTACCATTAATAATTTTCGATAGTAATTGCTACCTCCGTCGTCTTTTCCGCATTATTATTCAACAACCAGTATCTGAGTTGATCGTATGGATATTAAAATTTCATACCTAGAGGAAGTGTTGTATAAACATCAAGTTTTAGGTGAAAGTGGCGGTTATGTAATCATTTTATTCAGGCATCTCTTCGATAATGTCAAGGAAACCAACTGGTAGAAAAAGGAAATTAATACTAGTTGTAAGTTTTCAGCAGTATTTCATCATACTAAAAAAATCACTCAGGTCGTGTTTTACACTCATTTTAGTTCATTATTATATACAAATTCTTAACCTACAAGTCAATTGAAAGGGGATGAAAAGATGCACGTAGCTTGAGTACCTGCAAAAACGGATATTCCTGCATAGAAGTTGCGAATGTGGGATAGAGATTTGAAACCCCCAAGTAGCATCTTCCTGGTAACAGTCCAATTTACGTACAAATTTTCAGCCTTCTTACCAAGCTAGTTAGTCGAGTACTTAGCGTACGCTGGCTAGTATTTGGGAGGTCTCGGGTTAAAACCCCGGGGCCGACTGGCTGCCATGGGTTTTTTTCAGAGGTTTCCTCATGGTAATGTAAGTCATTGCTTGCAAACTTATTAGGCGAATTCTGGTCAAGTATTAATCCTCTGAACCCTACCCACACTTCCTATATTCCATAGATATCCCGTCTCACCTATCCTTAATGCACTTGTACATACAAGTGTATCCTCTGATCTGGCTGAAGGAGTCAATCCCAAACTCAAGCTACCCGCCTTCCTGACACAGGGGGAAATGGAACACGTGTGTTTCCTTTTTTTCCAGCCTTCTAACTGAAATTGGAGTGGATTCAGAGATGCGCAATGCTCAAAAATCTTCAAAAATGCTTGCCATTACAATATGAAAATTGTGGCAGTGAAAGAAATCAATGTGCAATTCTCTTACATCAACTTCATTCTCGTACCCAATTTTAACCCACTAACTCAATCAGCAGAAGCTGTGGAAGTGTGCAAAACCTCACGAAAAACATAAAATCTTCATATTACAATGGCAGCTGTTAGGAAAAATATTTGAAACCAACGAAGAGCACTACCCTTAAATCAATTCAATCCATGTAAGATGTTTCAGCCATTTAAATTAATTTGGATGAGATTTGGACATGCGCAAAACGTAATTAACCTCTAAAAATCTACTTCAAAACTGCTGCGATTAACTAAAAGAGTTTATACCTACAAAATATACTTTCTTATCACCATTCAATGCACTTATAAATTTCAACCCCCTAACTCAATTTGGGGGATTTGATCGAGCAAAACTCCTCCAAACACCATAGAAAGCTGAATTTCGGATATGTTATACATAATTAATTTCAACATTTTCCAATACTGATTTGAAGATGCCAAACTCTTGACTGAATTTACCCAAATTGTGATATCTCAGATACGAAATTTCAGTTCATTTGGTCTGACAGGGGCCGCTGCAGATGTCAAAATGAAAAGGGAATATATATATATATATATATATATATATATATATATATATATATATATATATATATATATATATATATATATATATATATATATATATATATATATATATATATATATATATATATATATATATATATATATATATATATATATATATATATATATATATATATATATATATATATATATATATATATATATATATATTTGATGCTGTAATTATTGGTAATGCTGCCAAACATGGTACAATAGAATTTTTGAAATTGTGATCATTTCAGCGAAAATTACAAAAAAAAACAAATTTTCAATCGATTTCTCATCCTAGCCCCTCGAAAAATAAGTTATTCTTTTATCCAGAATATAGAATATGAACTTCTCAGTTATATATTTTTTCAATATGTAACAATTGCATGGAGTTGAATATTGTAACTAGACTTGGTATGTCGAACAATTATATCTTGATATTTGAACTAAGCTTTTTGGTGGATGAGTATCCAGCGACATACTCCACGCACTTATATCTTACTCACGTGAAATTTGAAACTAAACTAGTTCAAACGGTTTACCAAGCTAGTTAGATGAGTACGTTAGGTACGCTAGCTAGTATTTGGGAGGTCTCGGGTTCAGACCCTGGGGCCGACTGGTCTGCCATGAGTTTTTCTCAGAGGTTTCCTCATGGTAATGTAAGTCACTGCTTGCAAACTTATAAGGCAAATGCTGGGCCAGTATTAATCCTCTGAACCCTACCCACACTTCCTATGTTCCATAAATATCCCCTCTCACCTATCCTTAATGCACTTGTACAGACAAGTGTATCCTCTGATCTGATCCCAAACTCAAGCTGCCCGCCTCCCTGACACATACTTCAGGGAGGAATGAAACGCGTGTGTTTCCTTTCCTTTTCAAACGGTTTTAGTTTTTTCAGCCTCCCAACAAGTTTGTTATTGTCCAGTAGAGGGAGCACCTCGACGTTTTCGTGGATGTATATTCTTTCCTGATGTTCGCTTACAAATATCTTGTATACTAATCTCATCTTCTATTATAGGAACTTTCAAGTGGCGATGGATATCTTTGTCGAGGATGTACCATGGTGACACCAGATGAAACGTCTATGGTTATAAATGAAAAATCCTTTTAACATGAAAACATAGAGCTAATAAAAAACTCATTGAAAACCCATGATCAATTACTCTAAATAACACTGGTCAGCGAAAAAAAATTATTTTTTTCTCCTTGTTATTCAAACGCATAAGAATATTATATTTGATATACTTGAATCGAATTTTAACAAGATAAAATAGGAAACATATTTAATTTTGATTTAGTGTTCATTTTTTCGAAAGCTGTTGTTTTTGTTTACAAGTTATAATCATATAATTATCGGTTATGTTGATATGATAACAATAAGCAATAACCTTCCTAGTAATGAATGATCAAAAAAGTAAATATTAAGAAGGAAATCAAGTTTACTAGTTTAAACTGAAAATTTTTTTTGATAATGAAATTGTTGCTACTGTGTAGTTTCCTTTCTTTCTCTCATTTGACCAACATTAGTTTAGTATATTCACTCCAGCCGAGAATAGCTACCTGAAGATGGCAAATGTGATTTTGCAGAAAAGTCAATCAGACTTCAACGAAAACGAAGCCCATACGCGGATACAAATCCGGAAAACCAGACGACCATATATATATATATATATATATATATATATATATATATATATATATATATATATATATATATATATATATATATATATATATATATATATATATAGGGTGATTATTTAAGGGTGGCGACTGGCCGTATCTCGGAAACCGTATGTCCTAGAATTTAGGGAAAAAAATTCTTATATGAAAATCTGCCCTAAAAAAATGATTCAAAATGTTTTTGAGTCCATAGTTTTTCGCTAGGTGGTGCAATCTACCACTTATAAAATATAATTGGATTTTTTATGAAATATTCCCCAATTTAGGCTGGAAAAAAATATCAACTTTAGAAACTACTGTCCCAGTTCTACAACTTTTGTTGAGGTCATTTTTCTGTATTACCTATTCTGAAATGGTGGGGGAAATTCTCTTTCTTTAACATAAAAAAGACTGCAACTCCATAATGCATGAACCGATTTTCGAAAACGTAGACTCTATGCAAAAAGTATTGAATGTAGATTTCAGTAACAAATAACAAAAACACTTTTAATTTTCCAAGCGGCAACTAGAGGGCGTTATGTAACACCTAGCTCTATTTATGATTTTTTTTGAGAAATTTCAAATGCAATGCTATAATTCTAACTAGCTAACAAAAAGACAAATTTGATGACTTATTGACCTGTCAAAACCGCGAACCGATATCTCTTTTCATTCTAAAGATATTGGCATTTTTTGATGAATGTTGATGATTGTTGGCTCGCCCTGCAAGGTGGAAAAGAAATTAACTTACTAAAATTGTTTTGAAAAAAAATAACAAGTAGAAACGCATCACAAGAAAATTTGTTAACATTACATAATGAAACAAAACTAAGGGAGCTACTCATAACAGAAATTTACATTTACGTTATTTACGTATTGGTGTTAGTAAAATCTGAACCCCATTTGAGTATTCGAAAAATTGCAAGAGATCTAGGATTGAATTATTCTTTGGTGCAAAGAATATTAAAGGGGTAGACCAGCGGTAAGGTGCACCGCTTGTAAGCCGAGGATGTGGGTTCGAGTCCCACCTTGCTCTTGGGTGTTGTGTATGTCCTGAATTTAGTGGTTCTTATTATGAGATTAATTGCTGGGTAATGTACATTGTTTACAAGCCCATTGGCCGTTCGGAATCGGCGTTAAACTGTAGGTCATCGAGATAAAAAAAAATATTAAAGGATTATAAAATGCATCCTTATCATATTATTTCACAACAGCATGAAATTAGCCCAGACAAAAACTGTAGATCAGATAATAATCTATAAAAAATTTCAAAATACTTTTTCTTCTAAGAGTCGCCGTTTTTGAGATATAACGATTCAAAAATTTGAAAGAATTGAAATCGTCATAATATGCACGTTTCAACGCCACCTTTGAGATAGTTTCTTTTTGCATTTCTTTCAACTTTCTGAATCGTTAATCTCAAAAACGGTGGCTCTGAGGAAAAAATTTATTCAAACGTTTTTTATTGATAATTAGGTGATCAACAATTTTTGTCTGAACTAATTCCATGATAAAACCTACTGTTCTGCTGAAAATCGCAAACAAACCGTTTTTGTGACATTCGACCCCAAATAAATTTTTTTGCACGCATCAGATCGATGAGGACTTTTCAGATTTCATTTATAATGGTGTTTTGAACAATTCTACTAATTTTCAGCTGGGTGCGAATTTTTGTAACTTCACTTCTATTTTTTGGTCTAGTTTGACCAGACTAGTTTTGTTTTATTATATAATGTTAATAAATATTTTCATGATGCGTTTCTAATTGTTATTTTTTTTTTCAAAACAATTTTAGCAACATAACTTTGGAATGAAAAGAGATATCCGTTCGCGGTTTTGACAGGTCAATAAGTAATTAAATTTGGCTTTTTGTTAGCTAGTTAGATTTATAGTATTGCATCTGAAATTTCTCAAAAAAAATCATAAATAGAGCTAGGTGTTACATAACGCCCTCTAGTTGCCGCTTGGAAAATTAAAAGTGTTTTTGTTATTTGTTACTGAAATCTACATTCAATACTCTTTGCATAGAGTCTACGTTTTCGAAAATCGGTTCATGCATTATGGAGTTACAGTCTTTTTTATGTCAAAGAAAGAGAACTTTCCCCACTATTTTTGAAGAGATAATAAAGAAAAATGACTTTTACAAATGTTGTAGAATTAGGACAGTAGTTTCTATAATTGATATTTTGTACCAGCCTGAGTTGGGGAATATTTCGTAAAAAATCCAATTATATTTTATAAGTGATAGATTGCACCACCTAGCGGAAAAGTATGGACTCAAAAACATTTTTAATAATTTTTTTAGGGCATATAAGAATTTTTTTCCCCAAATTCTAAGACATACGGTTTCCGAGATACGGCCGGTGGCCACCCTTAAAGAATCACCCTGTATATATATATATATATATACAGGGCCGGATTTAGGCATAGGCCACATGGGCCCGGGCCCAGGGCGGCAAATTTTGAAGGCCAGTTAAATTTTGCTAAAAAATCAAGAGCGTTTTATGCAGAATTTTTGTGTTCACTCAGATTTATACACTGATTACTCAACAGATATTGAAGCTCCTTTTTTTTCTTGTTGAATGTCATCATTTGAAAGGCCAGTATAAAGAAAATGCATCCAGTACAGAAGAAAAGTCGCTGTCACAATTGAACAGATATATTTTCTCCAAAGATTTCCAGAACTTATAAATATAACTGTAGCTCTTAAGATGTTTTTTGTTTACACCAGCCAGGAACTGTGCAGCAGACGTTCATTTTCTACTCTTTCACGAGTAAAGAATTATTTAAGATCAAATATTGGCCAGAAAAGGTTAGTTAACTCAGCAATTTTGAATTTGAAAAAAAGACTTGAGAAAAAGACTTGACGTGTAAGCTAGACTTTAATGATGTCGTTGATACATTCGCTTATATTCGCAAGCTAGGCGTAAAAAAATCTGAAAACTTGAGTCTAAACTTTTTGAAAAGTTTCACTATGAATTGAATGTGTTAGCTCTCAATATACAGTTTTATCATTGAATCGTTTTCGATTTCTTAATTTCCTGATGTTACAATCCACTTCGAAAAAACCAAATTGATTTTTTTTAGTTTATGTGGTTTCAAAATAAGTGAAAAAAATATTAATTTCTGAATGGTTGGTAAACAATAATGAGACAAAACACAAAATAAAGGACTACCTACTGGGTTTTTTTTCAAATCTCGTCGGCAACAAGTGACGGAACATGTAACTTTTCCTTTAATCCATATTTCTCCGTTAATTATGATAAAAATAATTGTACTATGTTTAGTTTAACACTTAAAACGATATCTTGATGTGTAAAAGGAAATCATAGATTCTCTGCAAATATTCCACATAACAAAGTACTAATTAGCATTATTCCTAGATCATAGTGAGGTTATATAAAGCTATGACATTATATAATAATAGTATTATTTTAGGTGTGGTAAATTGTCGCGTTTGGGAGGTGGGGGCGGAGAAATACTTTGGGCCCATGGGCGGCAAATTCGTAAATCCGGCTCTGTATATATATATATATATATATATATATATATATATATATATATATATATATATATATATATATACCAATACATATGAGAGTTAAATCTTCAAAATGACGAAATAACCTGGCAACTCAACTCGATGATGCATGAGGGTTGTCGAACAGGTTTATAGACTACGAATTTAAATTCTCTCAATCAGAAATACAGGCATCCGGAAAAACAACTTCGGTTCAATTTTAGGGCATAATTATTAATTCATTCAGTTACATTCGTTCTTAATTGGATTGAAAGAACACGACAATGATTGATGGATGGAAAATTGGAATAATCAGTGTTGTTGACACTTTTTGTGAGAAGTTATCATGGGAAAATAGCAATAATAAGCAATGTGTAAGACAGAACATATTTAGTAAGGAATAACGGAAGTTGAAATTAATCTACAGGTTTTTTCTCCTCGTTTTGCGTAAATCATAAAAAATCATTATAATAGCAATCTTAAACGTCTTCTCGTGTTATTTATGTATGTATCTACTGTAGAATGATATGATTGAAGATGAATATTTTCATAGTTATAAATTTTATATCTCTGTTCTTCCAATATTTTGTGTTGTTAGCTAATATAAATTTATATATATATATATATATATATATATATATATATATATATATATATATATATATATATATGTATATATGTATATATATATATATATATATATATACTATATATATATATATAATATATATATATATATATATATATATATATACCTATATATATATATCTAGTTAGCTTTATTTTAATTTATTTTTTATTGTGGTGTAACAAGCAATGAAACGATTTAAAAATTAGCTACACAATATGGGATTCAAATATTTTCTGATGAAGGCAATTATAGCCGAAACGACGTTATAATAAATTAACAATGTAAACGATAAAAACAATTTTATATATTAAAAGAAACTACCACACCTAAGAACAAACAATCCCATATAATATATACATAAATAAATAAATGAATAAATATATAGGTATATATATATATATATATATATATAGATATATAGAGATGAATATATATATAGAGAGAGAGAGAGAGAGAAGAAAAACAAGAACTTTATTTCAAAATCGGCCTAATATAAAACATAATTAACTCTATCTACACATAGAAAATCGAAATGAAATATATATATATATATATATATATATATATATATATATATATATATATATATATATATATATATATATATATATATATATTATTATTGTAACATACTACTAACACCAAGTTAAGGGTTTTCTCCAGCTAGCCAAAATGAGAAGGACGTGAACGCATTACAACTACAATTTTTTTCTTGCCGAGTGTTATTGTGTTGTTCAAATCATAAGGTTGTATATTTTTCAACTCCTAGTATTATATATATATATATATAATATGAATAGGAGAATTATCTAAATGTGAAGAGATTCTAGAAATACTGAAATAGCTAATTACTTCAACAGTTTAATCTTCTCAGTTGCCATCTCAATATTTTCAACATTCTGCGCTTTACTTGAGTGATTATATATATATATATATATATATATATATATATATATATATATATATATATATATATATATATATATATATATATATATATATATATAATATATATATATATATATATATATATATATATATATATATATATATATATATATATATATATATATATATATAACTTTTTGATAATTATTAGCAATAACAGGCTTGGTGAATCTCAAAAAACTCGATTTTATTAAAAAGTTAACGCTTCGCCACTACAGTCGTGGCTTTTTCAAAACTTTTGAAATATTGAAATTTCTTTGACATTTATTGATTTGAAACCATTTGAATAGTTAAAAAAGAATACTAGACTAAATAGCACGTAATTAATAACTGAAGACGGCCACAGCCGTAATAAGAAACTTCTGAAAAAAGATAAATCCCTATTCTTTGACTTTTCAAAATCAAAATAATTTGAACCTATTTCGAACATAACCTGGGTAAAGGTTCATGTGGTTTCCCTTACCATCTAATATTAACAGATTTGAATGTTAATATTGGACTGAATAGCATAGAAAATTTTTTTTGATGAAACATAGTAGTCTTTTTTAACTATTCAAATTTTTTCAAATCAATAAATGTCAAAGAAATTTCAATATTTCAAAAGTTTTGAAAAAGCCACGAATGTAGTGGCGAAACGTTAAGTTTTTAATAAAATCGAGTTTTTTGAGATTCACCAAGCCTGTTATTGTTAATAATTATCAAAAAGTTAAAAATAGTTCACAGGCAACAACAACTCAAATAAATTTATATATATATATATATATATATATATATATATATATATATATATATATATATATATATATATATATATATATATATATATATATATATATATATATATATATATATATATATATATATTTAAATGTATATACATATATATATATACATGTATATATATATATATATATATATGTATGTATAATGATTTTTTAATGGAAACGACTGTATTCCCTGATTCGAAATTTCGGAAAACAGTTTGAGATAAATACATCAAACCTTGGATTCACATGTTGGTGCCCTAAATTAAATGAATTAAATTGGTATCATCCACGTAGAATTGGAGATGTTCCATATCAGTAAATTTTTTCAGTTGCCAATGTGACAAAAAACGTATCTTGCTTGATCAGACCATCAAGGAAAAATAAACCTTTCTTGTAAAACATTAAACTTTATATCCTGGCAGTAGGGTAGGGAATAAATGCTAAATATGGTGGAATACTTGTCTGACATCATCTTTAACTCTAAATCACCGTAAATGAGACTTTTGACGGAAATACGTCTCACCGAAACTAAACAGATCGTCATTGAGCATCCGACATCTGCTGCGAATATGTGCAGATAGAACAAATAATTTGTTTGGAACATAGGAGGAACACTTGCCGTTTTGTTATTCACAACCACTTGCCGCGTTCACCTTGAACACGAAATAAGAGAAATATAGGCACTGCCAAACTGATATCCACAGTCCTGTGTTGCCGAAATGTTTTGAATATTCAATCCAGGGCCGTAACCAGCACTGCTTTCTAGAGGGGGCTGCACAAATTCTTGAGGGGCCTGTTTTTTACATAGTACTAAAATAGATATACTTGAAAAAAAGATAGGCATTTACAGCTTTTTCTGTCTTTTTGCCTAGAAGTGTATACTGGAAAACGAATATTAATTGAAAAACATTTTGGAAAAATAAAAAAAATTTACTCTAATAAAAATAATAAATAAATAAATCTCTCCTAGAAAATTCTAAATAAAAAAAAACTAATAGAAATAAAAAATATTAAATAAAAAATGAAACTGTACTTTCATCATTAAATATAAAAAAAATAATATATCTATAGACGTTTATATCATAGAGCCACTTTTGGGAGGAGGATTATAGATTTAAAAAATGCAGCCTACAAATTCATGTTTGAAGATTCAGCTCTACTTGCATTTAGTCTTCTAATGTTACCGTCATCCAATTCATTCGTGGAGAGGATATTTTCATTGATTAATATTGTTCAATGTAAAATTCGAGATAAAATGATATTTAAAAAACAACAAATTCAGTTGTGTCTATTAGATCTCACTTGGAAATAAATAAATTTGCTGTAAATAATTTGGGCCTTGCAAAGCTATGTATGCAAAATTTAATTCTGATATGTATCAGTAGCAGAACCAATCCACAACTTCAAGCACAAAGATGATGATGATGTAATTATGTCTTGTGAACAGTTTATATAAAAATAAAGGTATTTGTAACAAAATCGTGGTTTCGATTGTAATAGTAATTTGAGTGAAAAGTCCCGAAAATACCTATTATTGTTTTTCGGACGAGTAGGCAATAGGTTGGGTGCACTATTTTTTCGTGCAGTTGCGAATAAAATTATGATTGCGATTTTGGGCGACAAATTAGCAGCAAAACACGTATGAAATAACTCCTAGAATAAGTGAATTTTATAGGAAAAATACTTGTTACCAATGTTTCTGCGTTAACATAACTTTTGGGCGACAAATTAGTGTCTAAAGTGCAACACGGCTCTGAAAAATCTGGCAACCCTGATGGTAGCCGCTCGTTTGTCGCTATTTCATTTTAGGATAAAAAACGTCAACATGTTTTGCGGGTTAAAAGATGCCACAAATAAATAATTTTAAGTCAGTTTTACAATTAGGTAGATTTGTTTGTAACTAGGCTAGTTTCATGTTTCAACGCAGATAAAAACATTTTTAGTTCGTAATAATTCTGGTATCTTCTCTATAGGGGGCTTAGATAATTCCAGAGGGGGCTCAGCTCCCTCTGGCGCCCCCCTGGATACGGCACTGATTCAATCGTTTGGTATGTGTGTCGACTTAGTAAGTTTTCTATTCGTTTCAGTTGGGACGAAGGATGCTTGACTTATAGTTCCTTGGTTTAGCCATAACTTCGGGGTTGAAGTAATGCCGATAAATTACTTCAAGTATACTTTCGACAACGAAAGATAAATCACGATAGACGTTTAACCGTAAACGAAACATAAAAAACTATTTCTTTCCTAGAGCTTGATAAACTTAATGGACTAATTCAAATTGTTTGCTCAAATTAGGAAATATGTTGTTAATGCAACTTTTCAGATTTTGATTTATGTATTCGTTCGTGACTAGTTCTATATCGTACAGATTTATTCATGAACTATAACAAAAATAGTAAAATGTTCTTAACCAATAGTTGGAATAAGGAATTCGATTTTTATTGAGAAATATCATTATGGATGATTTCATTTCGATTCTAAAAAGCGCAACTTAAAAGGATCACAAAATAATATAAGAAATTTGTTTCTGTGAAGAGAATAAATATTTTAAATAAAATTTTGTTATAGCACTGAATTATAACAGTCGCACAATAGATCAACCACAAAATTCTTGATAATAGTTATCAATTATGTGCTTAAAAAATTATCCCTCACAGAATAGACTTTGATGATAAAATAAAATATTTTGCAGAACAGATATAACGAAAAAACATTATAGTAATCAATTTAAATCAGGAGCATTAACTTCATTTATATATATATATATATATATATATATATATATATATATATATATATATATATACAAATTAACATTTCTAACAATTACCGTCTAGGGTAGATGTGGATATTTCGATGCTTCGTGAACTCTTATAACCAGCTCCGCTAGGAGGTTTGTTTGATTAGTTTCAAATAAATGTCATAGTTCACTTAATTTTATTATATATATAAATATATATATATATATATATATATATATATATGTATTTGAAATACTCTTGCCTGTGTTGTATTATTACTTATTTATCTCTTATTAGCAATCACATGCCATTTGTGTTTCAAAACCGACTTTAAAGAACAGTTAAAGTTTCTTCAGGAAATTAATGACTTTCTCAAACGCTCCTGACGAAACGTTGAATAAAGTTGGTGTTCAAACTCAAATGTCCTGTTATTGCTGAAGAAATACAAATATAATATATATATATATATATATAAATATATATATATATATATATATATATATATATATATATATATATATATATATATATATATATATATATATATATATATATATATATATATATATATAATATATTTGAACATATATTTCACATATTCTAATGGTGCGTAATTTTTATTTAAAGTTAAATCAGCAAACAAATTTCCAGAATATTATTTTATTTTACTCACTAAAATATAGTTCACCAGAAGTTGACCAGATTCTTGCAATACACTCCGATCTGAAATCTCTTCCTGAATCTGAGAAGTAACATGGTGCAATAAATGTAGTCTGAAAACATCCTGATTTTTCTGGTAACTAAAGAAAACCATTGTTCATTGAAAACAAATCATTTTCCTTTCATGGGCCTACCACAAAAATTTGCAAACAAAGAGCTCATGTGATACTTGGACGATATAGAATTACGTGCTGTGGATTGAGTACCTATTCAATTGATTGTCCATTTAGAATTTAGATCCAACTTGGTCCTATGAAAATAATATGCTTTGAGCATACATGATCTGGAAGTATTAATGAAACCAACTGCTTCTTTCTGAATATGATATCTTTCATTATTTTAACCCTACATGAATAATGAGAATCCAGCAATATTGATTGCCAAGGATTTACAAGGGAAGTACTCAGCTCAATTAGAATTCATATTCATTTATATATATATATATATATATATATATATATATATATATATATATATATATAATATATATATATATATATATATATATATATATATATATATATATATATATATATATATATATATTGTGAATTCAAAAAAATTGATAAGTCAAAAAAAACAGAAAACTATGTTGCATAAAAAAATTCCCGCTGTTGCCATTTTCCGTCACTAATTACATGCTATTCAGTACAATATCATCAATCAGCTCTGCTCATGTTACATGGTAAGGAAACCCACAGAAACCCTTACCCAGATAATCTTTAAATTACAATTTTGTAAA
>JARQZK010004333.1:57500-147500 GCA_030704885.1 Cynegetis impunctata
TATATATATATATATATATATGTATATAAATATATATATATATATATATATACATATATATATATATATATATATATATATATATATATATATATATATATATATATATATATATATATATATATATATATATATATATATATATATATATATATATAATATATATATATATATATATATATATATATATATATATATATATATATATATATATATATATATATATATATATATATATATATATATAAAATGAAGTGAACTAGGACATTTATTTAAAACTAATCAAACAAACCTCCTAGCGGAGCTGGTTATACGAGTTCACGAAACATTGAAATGCTTCCATATACCTTGGATGGTGTATATTAGAAACATTAAGTTGTTTATCACAATCAATGGAAATGATATACAGTCTGTTTCGCCCTTATTTGGGGCTCATCAGTATCGTCCATCCATCGAAAGTGATAACCAACCAAATATTTCTAACGGCGTTATATTTTCCTTCCAGTGACTATATGGCATATAAATATGACACAGCGCCACCAGTCGGAAACAAATGAACCACATCTTACAGATATATATATATATATATATATATATATATATATATATATATATATATATATATATTTATATATATATATATATATATATATATATATATATATATACATTTGCAATAATTAAATAATAGAACATGGGAAATTTACCATACTGCGGACTGAAATTTGAAAGTTAAAGGGAAAATTTCTTCAGACATTCAAACAACCTCAAATGAGAGAGAATAAAAAGGTATTTCAATTTGAAAATTATCATGGTCAAAAATATATCGCTTGTTAGTCAATTATATGAAAGATCTTCATAACATGCATCCACAACTTGAATTATACTATGCGATGTACAAACCGATATAATTCACGTGAATCATCTTTCACGTTGATAGTGATATTTTCCAGACAGGACGATAATTTACCAGAAGCGGATGAGTATAATAAAATAATTAAACCTTCAATGCCGAATACTTGTATTAAATCTAAAGCATGTGTATCTTCCTATTGGTAAAACATAATAAGCGATACGCCCCCTACCGGTGTCGAATATTACTGTCGTCGCATGGGACATAGATTGATATGTTTACATCTGTTTACGTTTATTTTATATGAAAAGTTGTTGAGTTTTAATTGTGTTTAATTTCGTTTGGGATCGTTAACAAACGTTCAGAAGAAATGAATCACTATTTTTGTAAATTCTATTGTTCATCTTGGGCAAAAAAACCCGAATACTTATAGCTTACATACCTTTCCGAAAGCTGGACAATTCATAGTTGTATTCAGAAGAACGGTGTGAATTTATAACTAGAAGATTGAAAATAGGTGTCTGAACATAAGAGAGTTGTTCTTTACAGTTTACTGAGAATAATTATTTTCCATGCAGTAAGTTTGTGGATTTTTTCATATAGAATTATACCAACTGATGATATGCAATTTTCAGCTGACCATAAACGTAGGGTTTTTGAATTCCGATGCTACTTCCACTTTTATCGGATTCTGAACCTGGGCCATCATCCAGAAATTCTAAATAATTGTAATTTCTTTGATGTAACAACCAGAGATACTATTAAAATAATAAAAATTAATAATGTTTATTTGCACAATCAAAATAACAGTTTTTTCATAACATCAAGAATATGACATAAAACTTGACTCTATAGCTAGGTGAAAACTAAAATATTAAATTTAATAACAAGGAAAACAGAGATTCTATAAAAGAACCAGACTCTCAGAAGTCCACCGTACTTTTAGGAGAGCTTTTATAAGTCAGGAAAATTCAAAAAATATAATAACTCATTACGTTCAAACCATTCAAGAAGACTATTCATGTTAATTCTTCTTTTATTTCATGTGGTTTCTTTCAGTTTTTCTGGTTAGTACTTAGTTTTGTCCATTATACTCAAAACCTCTTCAGTTGGTATTGAAAGTAGACATGTCGGAGATGTTTCCTTGAAACTTTTGAAAGTTTTTTTACCTTTTAAATAAATAGGTGTTCTATCATATAGCCTTTTCATGATGTATACATAGTTCCTCTAACCAATTAATTTATTCGTCCTCTCCTTTATTTTATTATTGATTTTCATGTTCAATGATAAGAACTCAGTGTAAATTTCAACTTGATGTAGGTAGGTTATCTACTGTTGAACAGAGATAAAATTGTCCTCAATCCAAACACAATAAATAACAGGAAAATACAAAGTCCAAAAAAAAACACAAAGTACGACGATAAACGTTCGAAAACTTAAAACGAAATGAACGTAAATACCATTAAAACAATGTAAACAATCCGTTAATGGCCCATGCTCTAGTACCGATATTAGTCGTTCCGGCGCTACGATCTTAATTTCAGACGCCAATTAATAGTACTATACAAAATAAATAGCCAAGCAGTCATACGCGTTTATTAGCTTTCGTGAAGCCCCAGGTTCAATCCCCGAGGCGACTGGTCTACTATTATCAGTTTTTACTAGAGATCACCAAATGGTGTAGTTAGCCCACTGCTTACAAACTTACAAATACGAATGCTGGAATGGTTATATTCATCCTTTGCACCCCACACTTCACCTCCTTTCTTCCAGAAATTATCTAGTTCCACCCATGCGTGATACACTTACATATAGAACCATATCCCTTGATCTGGCTAAAGGATTACTTCTCCATTACTCGTGCATTCAGCCTTCCTCTGACATATTTGAGGGAGTAATTAGGGTAATTAGGTATTATTAAAATTGAACTGCTTTTAATGAAATAATCAGTATATGCGAATTAGCTTTTTGGTGGAGTGGAAGAATGGCTTTCCAAACTCCTACCATTTGTGGAACTGTAATATTATTATGCAATAAATGCTATTATTGTTATTATTATTATATATCCTTTTCTTTCCTATTTGCCTAATCTGTTGATAAATTCCTACATATTATCTTCATCCCCATGGATCATGGTCCAATAGATCTCATGCATCCAAAATGCAAGGCAAACTTAAAATCCTTCAGAGCTTAAATTTAGAATATTCTAATTTGTACAAATTTTGAGGATTTTATTCTATATTTTTGTTTTCGAAACTCTTGATTGGAATTCAAGAATATTAGAGAGAAAATAATAATAAAATGAAATTTAAAGATAAAAGAAAAAAAAAACTTGAGGTGTCAAGGGACACCCGGATGGAACGAAGTTCCTTTCGATTAAATTAGTGAAGGAATTGTAATAAAATTTAATGTTTTCAAAGTTATAGTAATATTTTTTTTATTATTAACAAATATAATGTAATATAAACTTAATCAGTAGGCTCAATTTTAGTAATAATTGGCTTGTGGTAACTGAAGTAGGAAACATATGTTTAGGATTCTATTTTATTTAAATGTCTGTATTATGTATTATTATTGTCTGTATGAAATCTCTACTTACCTAACTCCATCAGCAATATCCGGAACTTGTACAGAAACACTGTCAGGATTCATTATTGCTATTATTTTTTATTATTTATTATGTACGAAAAACCTGTATACACTCAACAAAAATAATTGTCGCGACACCACACTGTTCAACGCGAAATAGAAAGATGAAACGAAAACAACTGGCTTGCTTTCTATGAAAGAGAGAGAGAGAGTCAGACAGCGCGCACGTCGTGCGCGCGCAAAAAGTGTCGTTACAACTTTTGGTCTTGATTTTTTCCGTCTATCCCCCTTTGGCAACGCGCGATAAGGAAATTCGTTCCACATATTAAATCTTATGTGATTCATTATGTTGAATTTATTCTGAAACTTAATTGAAATTAATGACTTACAGAACTATAAGGCCTAAATTTCAATGGATAATTTTGTATAACTTGTAAATACGTTGAGAAACTCATATTATATTCATGCTAGAAAGGTTGAAAACCTTCAGAATTACTAAATAAAAACCAATGAGATTTATCACTTAATACATGAATATAATTGAAGACGAAGGTTAATGAATTATATATTTGCAAAACATTTTCACACTTTCTGCTGAATGTTCGTTTCTTATAGACAAGAGTTGTAGATATCACTGGCTAAAGCTTAACGAACAAGATAATTGCTAGACTATAATTAAAAAATGTATTAAGGACACTGGCAATTATAATCCTCAATTTCCTGAATGTTTCGAATAAGTACAGGTTAGGTAAGAATATTACCACTTACTGGTTACACATCACTCCAAAATAGTTTTCAAACTTCAATAGCCTTCTATTAATAATAAAATAAAAGAAGTATGGACATTGCTTTTTATGGTGTAAATAAAATTAATTCAGTACAAGTATATAAGAAATATAAATATTATTGTTAATTTATTTCTTAATGAGTGAAAGTGTTATAGATATTTATATTGCCATTAGATTACATGAGTTGATTATGTTTGATGTATCAAAATATTCATTGATTCTTTCTCATCATGATTCCCGTTTCTCGTGAAAATGGCGGAGGTTGGAAACATTTTACCAAATTTTAATAGTAATAGTATGAATATTTTGCATCTTACCTAAGTAAAAGAAAGCAATGTGTAAAAATCCATGAATATTTAAGCTCAACCAGGCAGGTAAACTGCGAGGTGCCGCAGGGTACCATACTTGGACCAGTGCTGTTTATTATGTATAACAATAACTTACTTAGTCTCCATACAACTGGAGAGATAATAAGCTATGCGGATGACACTGTCATTTTTTATCAAGCAAAAAGCTGGATTGACCTGAAGAATAAAATTAAACTAGACTTGATTTGGCTATTGACAATAAATTTTGAAAAGACATATTACCTACCTATGTCTAGCTTTGTCAATTACCTTCCTAACTATCATACAAAAAACATTAATAACCAAGGAAACAATATAAAACTGAAACAGGCACTCAAAGTCTGTATCTGGGTATCTGGGTATCTGGGTATCTGGGTATAACTGTGGATTGTCACCTTAGATGGGATCACCATATCACATCCCTTGTAGGAACTCTGCGTTCTATTCTGGGAAGATGTAGATGTCTCAGTTTAGTTCTGGAATTACCCCAGTTGCGTATGTTTTACTTCAGTCTAATAGAATCGAGATTATCATACGGTATACTGGGATGGGGTGAAGCATCAGACTGTTATATAAAACAGTTATTAGTTCTAAAAATGTTACTGAAGAGAGAACGCACTCATCCTTCGGAGCTATGGTTCAGGGAAGCTCACGTATTAGATTTGATGAAATTATACTTTAAGACAGCAGTTTCATATTATTATAGGGATAGGGAATTCATTAAAAATCAAGTGCTTTGCCATGGATATTACACGAGACGCGTTGAGGCCTCTAAATAAAAACTATTCCATCAAAAAAGAGTATCGGTCTCAAGTGCTTAGCATATTTAGGGCCGAGATTTTTGAATCTTCTGCCTGCAACAATATTGAATTCTCCTTCATTTTGTTGCTTTAAACGGAGAATTAATATATTCCTTTTGGGCGAAGGTGCTAGTCCAGTGGATGAGCTCTTTTTCTCTCAATGTATTGTTGTGATATGTTTTGCTGTGTTAGTGCGCTATTTCGCGGATACCTTATCTTTGTGAATTATATAATATAGGTAGTAATGTTTAGTATACAGTAAATATTTTTTTCCCATAGACAGCCACAGGCTTTATGGGTGTACATTTTACATTTGAGGTTTTTATTTGGACGCAAGTGTAAATTTATTTTGAATGAAAATTATTATTTTATGGGATAAAATACGACTCATAAAAATAAAATATGAGTGTTACATTAAATAGGCTGAAAGACCCAAGGTCGATAGCCATTTATATGTACGTCGATAAGGAACTGTTATTATTATTATTATCATTATTCTGTCGAAGTCGAGGATAGCGATGATGATGTCAAGTGAGTACCAGTGTTTATAAAATTAATATTTCATTATTATTTGAAACATGGATCAATTCGGGATGTCCCACGACATCTCTTATTTTTTTAAAATAACTTGACGGCTCATTCAAGGGAATAAAACGTCAGAATGTTTTCTATACTAAAATCCATCATTATCGCACCTCATATCTTAAAGGTGTCGTCGAGTAATTGGCTTTTATGAATTGCTTTACAAACTGGTTTTCCGTCCTCAATTTCAAAAGCGATTAAGGCTAGATTAAACCGAAATCAATCATATCCTAATTTCGCCAGCTTTAGCTGGCGAATTCAGTGAAAAACAGAAAACATCTCAGAATTACCCTATGCTTGACCGAGAATACAAGATATCAAGTTCACCTTGGAATCACATTGGGTGAAGCTGCCTGCATGCAATTTTGATTCTAGGAACCGTCCTCTTGTTGTACGTTGCATCTTCCATCTTTCTTTGTTTGTTTTATATAATAATACTGTTAAATAGTATGTGATTTGTATACCCGTAATCCTTATATCTCCGTTTTGGAACTTAGGCGACCAGTCTGATTGGCGCTATTTCTTTATAAAAACCATCTAGAAGACAGGCGACGTTGCCAATATTATCTTGGAGAAATAGGCTGTTATAGTAGAACGTACAGACGCGTAATAATTAATAATTTAGTGCTTATAAAGTAGGAGTTAATTGTATATTCACTCATTCGATATTATTTCACTGAGTATTCACATAATACAAAAAAAGTGGTTGTTGTAGAAAAATAGATGATCTACATTTTCTGCAAATCTGTCAGATTATCATGAGTAGATAAGTATGTTGTTTTTTTGTAATTTTTTTAAAACTAGTTATAATGAGTTTCTTATACGAAAAGAATAAGGACATTTTTCTTCCACCATTGACAGGAGGAATGTCCAAACAAAATATATCTCGAAAATAAGCATGCAGATAAAATTTGGATATTTTGAAATTTTAACTGAAATCCACCACCACTTTTTTTGGTATTGTTCTGCCAAGAAGAAAAAACGCAAATAAGGAACTCCTGGAAGGACTCAAATGTGGCAGGGACCATATATATATATATATATATATATATATATATATATATATATATATATATATATATATATATATATATATATATATATATATATATATATATATATATATATATATATATATATATATATATTATATATATATATATGATATATATATATATATATATATATATATATATATATATATATATATATATATATATATATGATATATTATATGAATTTGCTAAAAAGTTCTTTTAGGCAAGAGAATTGTAGACGTCTCTAGAGCAACTAAATAATTATGTTATATTCATCTCAAATACTAATTTAGTTTGTGAATTTAATAAAAATATGTAATACAAAAAATAATTTCAATAACATTTGTTGGGTCAACTTCATGTATTACGTTATATCCATGAGATCTCCAACTAACAAAGATTAGTGAATTGCTAACTTCGGCTACTGTAATTTGGCAACAATTGAATTCTCTGGACACGCTACACAGAGTAGACCATGTAAGAAGAAATACACATTTGGAGAGGGCCTTGAAACCGCTTTTAAATTATTACTTTTTTTATTTCGGTTCACTACAAAGATGCAACTTACATTGTTCACGGTCAAGTCTTCATGAAATAATAGAAATTTGAGAATATAACTGAACACCGAAAATCATTTAGTGATTGCTTGTAAGTACTGGTATAGATATTCCGTGCAAGTATCTATTATTCGCTTTGTTTTTCATCTCTTTAGTTGAATTTTTTTTTCACGTGTTCATATATAACATAACAATATTATGATTCATTAAATATATCACAATTCAAAGAAAAATCCTGCAAATATGATATAAGGAGTATGATAAAAACTTTTTTCAGTATATTCTACTTATCATCCCTGCTTATATAACTCATTTGTGAATAAGCCAATAGAATCCGTGAATTTTGTATAGTTACTGCGTACTGATAAGTGAATATACCCTTGACGACGTGATATAATCGTTTTGGTGTTTCGCCTCTTGTCAAAATGTTAATGTTTTCATATTGACGATGTTTTGACGTTTGTCAAAAAAATTAATATTTTTTATTCGTTATATAATCGTAACGAATACCACTCGAGCAATCGAAAATAATCGTTATACTTACCTCGTCACTCGACGTATTTTCTTAAAACATCACTCGAACTGCGCCCTCGTGGATGTTTCGCAAAATACGTCACGTGACTCGGAAGTATAATCGATTATTTTCGATGCTCTTGTGATATTAAAGTTGAAAATAAAACACTTTTGCGCTGTATCGAAAGCCATGGAGTTGATTTTTATATCACAAATTTCGAGATTGTATAATATATATATATATATATATATATATATATATATATATATATATATATATATATATATATATATATATATATATATATTTCTGTGCATACTGGCATCTCACATGCCCCATCAGACCAAATAAACAGAATTTTGTTATTTAGATTTTTTTTGGTGTACAACAAATCTTGGGTAAATTCGGTCAAAATTTTTGCATATTCAACCTTTGGTTATGGGAGTGGCAGGGCGATTCACGTGAGAAAATTTTTTCGAACTGGCGGCAAAAAATATCGAAATCAATTAATAACATATCAGAAGTGCAGCTTCCTAGATCTTTTTGGGGTTTTTTTGTATTCCTAACCCCCAAAATTTAGTTGGGGGTTTAAAACTTTGACCATGCTTTGAGTTGACGCTAAGGACTTGCCCCTTGGTAGTATAAACTTTCTCTCTAAACACCACCATTTTTGTGTGAAGATTTATTTTTGAAAAGTTTGAGGATTTGCGCACGTCCATAGTTAATCCAGATTGAGTTAGAAGGTGGAAATTTCCTTAATAGATTGAGTTAATGTTCGTGGAAGTGCACACAGTAGTGATTTTAAGTTTTTCTCTAACCATCGACATTTCAATTAAGTGAGTTCATGTGTTTTCGTGGTTTTTGAGGTTTTGCGCACCTCCACTTCTGCTGATTGAGTTAGAGGGTTGGAAATTCGTAAGTGGATGGAGGTTATGTTGGAAGAGTGCACACTGTTTCAAATCATTTAAATTTTTAATTTGAAATTTCGAGCGTTTTCGAGTATTTTCGAGCATTAGGGATCTATACAGCCACTCTAAATTTAATTGAAAGGCTATAAATTTGAACGTGAATTCGTTTCAAATGTTTTTTCTCGCCACCGAAATTTTTATGTAGAAATTTGCGTTCTTGCAGGTATTCAAGTTGTGCGTGTCTCTTTGGCCAAATTAACTTAAGGGGTTTAGAATTTGTATTTAAAAAAGAACACAAATTATTCATAGATACGACCTTAGTCTTAGCTCTATTTCTAATGCGTTTTTTACAGCCTGTTTCAATAAATTCACCTGTATATTTCATTCCACGGAAAAATTTAAATTTTTATTTATGTTACATCAACAAACACCTGAGAGACTTCAGAAAATACTACATCAATAAACATGATTAAAAGTGAAATCATTTCCTAATAAACACATTTCAGAGAACACTGACTTTCAGACACGTCAGTTTGAATCATTATTAAATTTAATTCAAAACGCTCAACTCAAAACAATACCAAAAGCAATTTGTTCAGTAGGAAAATAAATTTTATTTCATGATCAGTCATCAGCAAAAGTTGCATGGTTATATGATCACTTAATTTTGGCATTCCCCTAAATTTATTTGTAAAATTGAGTTATAAATTTTGCAATTATAATCACTATAATGGATTAATGGTTGTTTCATGGATATCTTTGATATATAAATATATATATAAATATATATATATATATATATATATATATATATATATATATAATATATATATATATATATATATATATATATATATATATATATATATATATATATATATATATATATATATATATATATATATATATATATATATATATATAATTATTTATTCGAATTGTTGTTGCATGTGAACTGTATCTAATCTCTTGATAATTATTGGCAATAAATTAATGAATAATATAATATAATATAATAAATTGTTGTATCTCAAAAAACTCGATTTTATTAAAAAGTTGACGTTTCGCCACGACATTCGTGGCTTTATCAAAACTTTTGAAAAAATTGAAATTTCTTTGACATTTCTCGATTTGAAAAAAATTTAATAGAAAAAGACTACTATGTTTCACAAAATTTTTTTGGCTGTGGCCGTTCTTTGTTATTTATTACCTGCTATTCAGTCTAATATTAACATTCAAATCTGTTATTATTAGATGGTGAGGGAAACCACAGAAACCTTTACCCACGTAATGTTCGAAATAGGTTCAAATTATTTTGATTTTGAAAAGTCAAAGAATAGGGTACTATTTATCTTTTTTTCAAAAATTTCTCATTACGGCTGTGGCCGTGTTCAGTTATTAATTACGTCCTTCTTCGACAAAATCTAAACATCTAGAATTTTCAATTTTTCTAAAAAAAAAGTATAGTTTAAAACATGTGATCTCGAAAGTTACAAGTAATGTCTTTTTAAAGGCAACAATCAAATATTTTAAACCTATATTGTACATTACGTGGGTGAAGGTTTCTGTGGTTCCCTTCCCATCTAATATCAACAGACCTGTCTGTTGATATTGGACTAAATAGCACGTAATTAATAACTGAACACGGCCACAGCCGTAATGAAAAATTTTTGAAAAATAGATAAATAGTACCCTATTCCTCGACTTTTCAAAATCAAAATAGTTTGAACCTATTTCGAACATTACGTGGGTAAAGGTTTCTGTGGTTTCCCTTACCATCTAATAATAACAGATTTGAATGTTAATATTGGACTGAATAGCACGTAATAAATAACAAAGAACGGCCACAGCCGAAAAATGTTTTTCTATTCAAATTTTTTCAAACAATAAATGTCAAAGAAATTTCAATTTTTTCAAAAGTTTTGATAAAGCCACCAATGTCGTGGCGAAACGTCAACTTTTCTAATAAAATCAAGTTTTTTGAGATTCAACAAGCCTGTTATTGCTAATAATTATCAAGAATTATCAAGAGATTATATATATATATATATATATATATATATATATATATATATATATATATATATATATATATAGAAAACATAATTCTTCGTGCTAACGACACACGTTCGTGGCAATAAAATGAAGTGAACTAGGACATTTATTTGAAACTAATCAAACAAACCTCCTAGCGGAGCTGGTTATACGAGTTCACGAAACATCGAAATGCCTCCATATACCTTAGCGATTATAGTAACCACCTTCGGGTGTCAGGACGTGCGAGTTCATGTTGCCGAAATGTTTTCTTCTATCTGTGGGATGTGGTTCATTTGTTTCCGACTGGTGGCTCTGTGTCATATTTATGGAAGGAAAATATAACGTCGTTAGAAATATTTGGTTGGTTATCACTTTCGATGGATAGATGATACTGATGAGCCCCAAATAAGGGCGAAACAGACTGTCTATCATTTCCATTGATTGTGATAAACAACTTAATGTTTCTAACATACACCATTCTAAGGTATATGGAGGCATTTCGATGTTTCGTGAACTCGTATAACCAGCTCCGCTAGGAGGTTTGTTTGATTAGTTTCAAATAAATGTCCTAGTTCACTTCATTTTATATATATATATATATATATATATATATATATATATATATATATATATATATACACAGGATGTCTCCCACGACGAACTTTCGCTGTCGGTTTATCGCAAAAATAGATATTAAAAAATTTTCAAAATTTGGCAGACTACTTGAGTTGATGAAAGATGAAAGCAATTTAACTAAAATAGTTTCAAGCTATTGTTTTCACCGGAAGTCGATATCAACTTGCTTATTTCAAATAGGATAGCCAATATATTATATATATTTTTATTTTGAGATTCAACATAAAACTCTAGACACATTTTATGTTTCATGTCCTATATACTTTCATATCTAAAACTAACGGATTTCACCGACATAATTTGATTTTTGTGTCCAAAATGACGTTCACAGGCCTAATATAAGTATCAATTTATCATGTATAAAACATAAAGCTTATTATAATTGTGTTATAAAATACAATATATTCGTTCACTTAATTGTATATTTCGAACACAAATTAGTTACTTCGCAAATATTTCATTTTGACAAATTTCAAATTATTTAAAGTTTTAAGTACCTATTATAAATAATATACAGAGGATTTTATTTAAAAGAAACTTTGATACTTCTTGGGCATTTGAGCAATTTTTCAAAGTTTCATAATTATACTCCCAACAGATCACATATGATGACCATCATACTTTGACAAAATTTGGTTACATTCCCCATAGATAAAAAACAAATTGAAATCATCTTCGTATGTATAATTTAAATATGGAATGCTTACTTTTAATAATTGCCAAATGGCAAGAAATAGTGATATTTTTTTAGTCTTTGAATGTTTCTCTTATACTGCCATGTCAAACTTATAACATAACAATTATTATTTTACAATAGATAAATGTTAAATAACCAATACTCCCAAAAATACAAACTTTTGGAATAGATAACTTCTAACAAAGTTATCCTTATTTTTAATGCTTAATAAGATGAAGCCATATAAGTATGTGGTTTTCATTTGAAAAAAAAATTTTTGACGGTTTCGTACATAATAATTTTTAATGTTAATTCGAGATCACTCTGTATATATTCATAATCAAAATATCAACACAGTCCACTAAAGAAGATCCCCATTCATCAAGAAATCAACCCCAATTTAATAATAAAGGCTCTTATGTGTATGAAGACGACCTAATATCTTGGTGAAGTGCAATAATTAATATGTATATCACATACTCACATCTATAAAATCGTAAGAAGGTACTCAAATAAACCAATAAATGAAACATTGAATGAAATTAAATTTGAAAATGGCCTCAAATATTAACTTTTTCAATATCAGAGGAAGAATAAAATGTTGAATGACCGTTTGTTTTTCTGCTAGCAGTATTTCCAACAGTTACTCAAGTGGTTTCATTGAAAATTTCACTTTGGAGCTATTCTTGTACTAAACTGTTACACGAAAGTAACCGATTTATTTCAATTCGATTCTTATTTTATGATCTCTGTCCACCAATAGGATATGCGTTATCAACGTAATCATACTCGCACAAAAGGAACAATATAAATGAATTATGGCCAGAAATATATTACTGCAAGTAAAAGTCATTATTTATATAAGATTTAAGTAGAAGGTATGGACATGTATCTGATCAGGAAGTCCTCTATTATTTATATAAATAACCTTGTAGAAATACGTTGAGTGACGACACTTTCTATTCTCCAATACCTCATATATAATTATATATTTATTCACTTGATGGAGTCACGGTGAATGTGCTCACTTGATGAAACAAAGTATAATTTCGAACGGAGGTGATTCATCACTGTATGATTTGCATTCGAATATCCATTTATGATAGTCCAGACCAGTGATTGCAGACGTAAATGTAAATTTATGATTTATTTACGGGAAAAAAACCCTATATCATTCAAATTCAGTAGTGGTTTCATTATTTAGGATGCATGGTAATTATGAAAAACGTTTGAGCTCCACCACTAAGTTCGTATTTTCCGCTCATTTTTAGTCGTATTTCATCTTATAAAATACATACTATTGTAGTGTTTCCAAGGAAAGCAGTCAGTTGCGGGAGTATTTTTTCCATTCGATTTAGACCCCCTAGACCACGATTTTCGAAAAATATTTCATGTCTGATATATATATATATATATATATATATATATATATATATATATATATATATATATATATATATATATATATATATATATATATATATATATATATATATATATATATATATATATATATATATATTTATATATATATATATATATATATATATATATATATATATATATATATATATATATATATAAACTAGCGGGACCCGTCGCAGCTTCGCCCGCGTATCCATATATGTATACGTATGAATCTTGGCTTTCGAGTTTCGAGTTTTACTGAGTTCACTCGTTCCGCGTTCCTAAATTTCTCGATAAAGCATACCGATAGGCATAATACCGTGCGTACAGGCAGCGGCGCAGTAGTGATTATGTCAGTCGACAGACTTATGACATTTCACCGCGTATTGAGAAGAAATTTATATATTGACCCTTTACCTTTACGGCCTTTACCTCACCGGGTGGCGTCGTGTTAAATCCACGATGCCAATAGCCCGTGTCATACTGTCAAAATTTTTTTTCTTTTTTAATCCCTCAGAATCGTTCTGTAAACACCTTTATATACCAAGATACTATTGCTAGTATGACACTATTATGACAATGATTGTGTATGATTGTGTAATGATTGTTTGATTTCAACACACTATTATGACAAATTGTTTAGTAGAAAACTCAAAGAATGGTCTGCACAAAAAAAATATAATTCATATACAAAATAGTGTTTAAAAAAAAGGATTACAACGTTTGTATAAAATAAAATATTTAAGATTTACTTTTTTGTATGCTCTAAATTTCGTACATATTGCGTATCGTACGTAATACTTATCATTATTTTTATACTTCAAAAATACTATGGATACACTTTATAGCCAATATACCAAAAATTTATTCCACCCCCGTTCAATCCCTGAATGATCGAATTTTAAAAAATGGAGAAAGTGGTTTTTCAAGATAATTATACGGAACATTTTAGTGGCCGAATGAAATCGCTAAGTCGATTATTTTGCCAGAAATAGCCAATAAAAAAAACAGACTCACTCCTTTTTCACCCCTAAATGATGGGATTTCAAAAAACTGAGAAACTACTTTCTAAAGTTAATTTTACTTAATATTTTCGTGAAAGAGCGGGATCACTAAGTCCATTATTTTGCGAGATTCAGCTAAAAATAGCCAATATACGAAAAACACATTTCACCCTCTTTCAACCCCTAAATGGTACATCAAAAAATGCAGAAAATGGTTTTTTAATAAAATTATAAGAAACATTGTAGTGGAAGAACGGAATCGCTATGTCGATTATTTTGCCGGAAATAGCCAATATAAAAAAACAGACTTACCCCTTTTGCACCCCTAAATGATGGAATTTCAAAAAACTGAGAAACTACTTTCTAGAGTTCATTTTACTTAACATTTTAGTGGAAGAACGGGATCGCTAAGTCCATTATTTTGCGAGAAACATCAAAAAACACGTTTTACCCTTTTTCAACCCCTTAACGGCGGAATTTTAAAAAACCCCGTCTTAGTGGGAATCTACATGATCAGACTTAACTTCCCACCAAATTTCAGAAATTTAAAAAATATTGTTTTTGCTGTAGACTGGATTCAATTTTTCGGCTTGTATTATATATATAGATATTTATATATATATATATATATATATATATATATATATATATATATATTATATATATATATATATATATATATATAAAAATTATAGTGAACTAAGGACATTTATTTGAAACTAATCAAACAAACCTCCTAGCGGAGCTGGTTATAAGAGTTCACGAAGCATCGAAATATCAAACAAACTACTATATATATATATATATATACTATATACTTATATATTCATATATATATATATATATATATATATATATATATATATATATATATATATATATATATATATTTGCCAGTACATATTGACATCTCCAGCGGCTTCCATCGAGTCGAATGAGATGAAATTTGGTACCTGAGATTGCTTTCATTGCAGTACAAAACTATAAAAACTTGGGTAAATTTCTGCAATTGCAACAAGCTAGTTAGTCGAGTATGTTAGGTACGCTGGCTAGTATTTGGGAGGTCTCGGGTTCAAACCTCGGAGCCGACTGGTCTGCTATGAGTTTTTCTCAGAGGTTTCCTCATGATAATGTAAGTCACTGCTTGCAAACTCATAAGGCGAATGCTGGGCCAGTAATAATCCTCTGAACCCTAACCACACATCCTATGGTCCATAAATATCCCGTCTCACCTATCCTTAATATACTTGTACATACAAGTGTATCCTCTGATCTGGCTGAAGGAGTTAATCCCAAACTCAAGCTGCCCGCCTCCCTGACACATACTTCAGGGAGGAATGAAACACGTGTGTTTTCTTTTTTTCTGCAATTGCTGCCATTTTTATGCAGAAATTTCTGATTTTCATAAAAATATCCATCCAGGTACATATCTCCAGCGGTTCGTATCACACCAAATGAGCTGAGTTATTTTTATCTGGAATTGTTTTCGTTGCTGAACGAAACAACCAAAATTTGGTAAAATGTTTCCAACCGCCGTCATTTTTATGTAGATATTTGTTGTTTTTTCGTGTTTTTTGAAAATTTTCCAAACTCCACAGCTTCTGCAAATTGAGTTAGAGGGTTCAAACTCGGTACGTAGGTTGAGTTAATGTTGAGGAAGTGCCTTTGGGTAGGTTCAACCATTTTCCTCAGTCGTGATTCCCCGCGCGTAGGGTGACCAGACGTCCGTTTTAATACGGACATGTCCGTTTTCTCAGCTCTGTGTCCGTTAGTCCGTATTTTTTGTAAAATGTCTGTATTTTTCACGTTTTTGACGAAAAAATAGGTTGCGCCTATAATTTTTATCTCCAGGCTCAGCCTCGCCAATTTTAAACACTAGGCTCAACCTGGAGATTTTACAATCTTCGTGAATTTCACCAGCTCTTGGTAAAACTTCTAGCTTCCAGTGATTTTCATACAAATTTTGATGAAAATTACTAGGTCTAGCGTATAGATTTTCATTAAAGCTTGAAGAATTTAGCGAGCTTTCCGTAAAATCTCTAGGCTGAGCTTAGTGCGAGGCTTAATCTAATAATTTTCATTTGCGTTTTTTTACTGTGAATCGTGTCGCTGTCTACTTGGATACATGGGTAAGCGTAGGTGAGGGGGGTAACGGGAGAGGTGTCCGTTTTTTCCACTCCAGCCATCTAGTCACCCTACCCGCGCGTGGACTATTTCGTTCAAATCGCATCTCCACCTGCTTCGCCATCAGTAAACGATGCACTTCGGGGGAAGTTTTTTTACAATAAAGGCTTGAAATTTGATAAGTGGATTGCGTTGATATTGAGAAACGTTAGTTCGTTGGTTTCATTTTTTTCCTCAACCACGATGCACTTCACAAACTTTTTTTTTCCTTTTTAATTAGGTTTGCTATTTAAACGTGATTTTTCAAAATATAATTCGATTCGTTGGAATCGCTTCTCGACGCGATGCATTTTGTGCAAAAAATAAGACATTAGTGATGGAGCTCTGCTGCTCACGAGTTTTTGTTTTTTTTGCATGCAAAATTTTAACCCCCTAAGGCAATTTGAAGAGGCTGAAAAGATGCGCAGAGATTTAATATCTGAAATAATGCATGAAATTCCAACATCAAAAATGCGGTAGAGATGGAAAACATTTGAATTTCACTAGTGATGCCGCCGAGACGAGAGATTCTCGTCTCTCGTCTCGTCTCGTCTCGTCTCGACGAGACGAGAGAGATATTTTCTCTCGAAAAAAATTTCGAGACGATACGAGAGAAAGCCCCTCTCTCGTCGAAAATTTCTCGTTTCTCTCGATCTCTCGAGCAAACATTTTTTACAATTTTACAAATGAAACAGTTAAGCCGTTATTTATGTCATGTTTCCTATAGTTTTTATCAAAGTATGCAAAAATCGTGATAAATATTTAGATTAGGTACCTATATCTCTCGTAATATCCTTTGAAAATAAGCAGTGTAAATTGTACTCAGTTTTTACGTTATCCATTTTAAATCAATAGCGGGTAGTTATTAGTAGTATATAGTAATAATAGATACAGTGTGTGACTAAGTTTGCACTATTGCTATCTTCGATAGGCAAACTAACAGCCGTATTCACCATCAGCTGCTAATTTTTTATCAGGCCGCTAAATGCGTGAAGGCGACTACACATATAGCTGTCTACTTGACAAGTATGCTTTCTCAAGTTTTTTGTACAATATTATAAATGAAGGTGTGTATGGCAAATCTCGAAAAGACTTTTGCTGTATTTTACCATACACACATTCATGTATAATTGTACAAAAAGCTTGTGTCAGCATACTTGCCAAGTATAGACAGCTAGGTGCGTAGCCGCCTTTAAGCACTCAACAGAGCCTATTAAAAAGTTAGCGGCAGATGGTGAATACGGCTGTAAAACTTATAGCTTTTTACTGCTGACTGGTAAAACAGAAAAATAATTAAACATTGCATTTTTGAGTAAATAAAAAAAACATACCGTATATTATTATACATTTGGATTTTACGTAAATTTCAAGACATAGAGGTCTACATAACTTGTTTTGGTTAAATAGTTTTTGAGATATTCACCTCAGCTTAAAAAATTACACATTTGCATCTTTGACGACCCGAATAGTTTAAGGGTGAGTTCGGGTAGACGCTCGGAGCACTCGCACTGTTTTCGCTTTTCTGTTATATAATTGGAGCTCCAAAAACACTCTAGTGTGTTTGGTTTGGCACAGTTTAATAACTCCGATCGAACTTTATATACTCCGAGGTCCAAAAATACTAGAAAAATGAAAATAGTGCGCTCTCCGAGTGCTCCGAGCCTCAACCCGAACTCACCCTGAGACTGAGGAAAACTGTTTTGACTTTCTTAGCTTTTGAATAACTTTTTAATAATATAAATTTTACGTCTGTTAAAAAATAAATAAAAAGGACATTCCGCGGAAAACCAAAAGCCCATGTATTCCGTGCGGGGTCCTTTATTAAAAAAGTTTAGTGACAATTTTTCTAGGAATTTACATAAAAACAATGGTTCGTTCCATCATGTTTATAAGAGACAAAATTATGTGGAACTACTAATATTATCTAAATTTTCATACGACGAATACACAAATGTATATTGGTATCTTTTTATGTCCGAATTTTAAATGTTATTTTATAAAAATTATTCTAGCAGTCCGGGTCGTAGCGAAAATATTTTTAGGGGAAGAGAAGATACCACATCCCTACTTGCATTATGGAAATGCCATCTCATATTATGAGAATCCTATATTATCAAAATGCCAACTGGCCAAAAAAATAAGAATGAAAAGTTCCCTCGTTTCCTTTTTTACTAAATTTATTTACTATTTTCCAACTCAAGCGTGGTTGGAAGGGGGGAGGGAAGGGGCGCCCTTTCTTATTTATGATGTATGTTCAGTTTTACGTGAACCTAATGTACAAGAAGAATTCATTAAAAAAAAAACGTTTCGGAGTTAAATGAAGAAAACACACCTATAAAAATGCAGGAATTTTAAATATTTATATTTATGCTGAATTTTTTCATCATGCATTGATTAAATCGACTAATAAAAGGTATACTTACATTGAAAAGTAATTAATACATAATAATTTTTTAATAAAAAACAATATATAAAAAAGTATACTTCTTTCAGTGATCGTTGATAGTGACCTCACATTCTCCGTCATTTACTATCTAGCATGGTGTTTACATTAGGTTAGAAAAAAGACTAGTCCTGACGTCACTGAAAGAATGATATATAAGTATATATTCTTAAATGATACAATTAATACACAAATAGGTATTTTTCCCCATTTCATTGTTTTATCATATTATTTAGGTACTTACTTTTAATAATTTCATTTACTTTTGTAACTATGTTACAATATACCAAAATACAATAAATTCTTGTAATTATTAAAAATAATATTTTTTTTACTATTAACTTTAAATATCCATTATTGACCGTTTAACTGTTTAACGTTAGAAGTTACATTTATCACCCGCATACAAGGAAGAGAAATGGCACTTTTTCTCCCTTCTCCGTTAGGGAAGAAAAGTCTTCCTTTACCTCAATACACATTTTTTGTTTTTATATTAAAATTTATTTTTCCTCCCTCTAGTGTCCAGGCATTAGATAATATGAGTTATTTATCACCTCCAATTAATTATTATAATTATGTATGTTTACTTGCTTTAGATGTTATAGTTTGCCAGGTTTTTTAAATATTGTTCTGAAGTACAAGGATAAATCGGAATAAACCTAAATTTTATCGTATAGAAATTTTTTTTTATGTTGGAAAGGTAGAAAATTATATACATAGGGATTTAATATATTTTTTATCGTCGAGACGAGACGAGACGAGAGAGAGGTTCTCTCGAGCGAGAGAAACAGACTATCGTCGAGACGAGAGTCACATTTTCTCTCGTCTAACGAGACGAGACGAGAGAGAGCCTTCTCTCGTCTCGTCTCGTCGAGAGGCAACACTAAATTTCACCTCCGTAATATCCCCCGAATTCACTGACAAATGTTCAGTCGCCTAATTGAATTTGGAGTGGTTGTAGAGATGCACAATGATAGAATATCTTCAAAAATTCTTAAAATTCAAACATAAACTGCAGACGTGAAAGAAATCAATTGAAACCCTCGTGGTGTACTTAACGACTTAAATGATATCAACTCAGTACCAAATTTCAAGTCTTTAACTCAATCAGCAAAATCTGTGGAGATGCGCCAAACCTCAAAAACCATGAAAAAGGAGGTACATAAAATAGACGGCATTTTAGGACAGAAGCTTAAAGTACCAAAAGGCACTTCGCCAATAAATCATCTCATTCCACATACGAAATTTCAACCTTCTAATTTAATTTGGAGGAGGTGTGAACATGCGCAAATTCTCAAAATCCAAAAAAAATTACATAGTTTAGAAAGTCACGAATTGATGAAAAGTTAACTGTTCAATAAATTCGTTTTCTAACTTAAATGGCCTATTATTACTATGAAACGACAAATTAATATATATATATATATATATATATATATGTATATATATATATATATATATATATATATATATATATATATATATCTATATCTATATATATATATATATATATATATATATATATATATATATATATATATATATATATATATGTATATATATATATATATATATATATATATATATATACTATTTTGAAATCAGAGTCTAGTTATTGTATGAATCTAGTTTAAGGGTATATCGACTCAATTAGGAGTAAAGAAAAACTCTTTTTTCTGAACCGAGCTTTCGCAATTTTTTATTGCATCATCAGGGTTGCTAAAATAAACATGAACTTCAATAATCTACAGTACAACTTCACAACAATTAAAACTTATCGAAGTTGAATTTTTCAAATGTCCATCTGACAAGAAACATTTAACAATTATTAAAATTAAAATTTTCTTCCCCCGTCTCAACACTAATCTTTCCAATCTATATTATTTCTTCTTTCATATAACCTCCTATGTTTGTCATCCTTCATCCCGTTCAAAACTGTCATCCTGTCACAACTCTGTCAGTTATTCTTCTTCTACAATGGTCGTTCTGTTAGTGTGAGATGCGCCATCTGCCGGTCGTGCTAGTAGGTAGCAGTACACATTACTAAGTTTGTTTGTGTCTGACTTTTTATTGATGGGGTCACTATATTTATTTATCTGTATCATTTCTTGTATTAATCGTTTTTGATAATTACTCTCCATCTTCAGCACTTTTACACCGTCAAAATCAATTTAATGGTTCAAATTTTGTGCATGAATTGCCAATGCACACCTATTTCTGCACTTTGTGATGTCCGATTTATGGAGGGCCATCCTGCTCTTAACCCACTGCGAGGTCTGTCCAACATATTTTCTCTCACAATCCTGGCAGTTTAACTCATATACTAAACCACTTTTCAATACTGTTGGTATAGGATCTTTTAGTACACTATACAATGTTTTAACAGTTTTCAAGTTGTATGTTGCTACTTGAATGTTTTCATTTTTAAAGGCTTCTTTTATCTTTGACGTCAGCCCCGGAATATTTGGAAAAGATACATAACGTTTTATTTCATTGTTTTCATCATTATTTCTAGTATTTGTTGTTACTGTTTCACTTGTTGCATATAATAACTTTTTTAACATGTTCTTTGGGTAAGAGTTTTGACAGGATGACAGTTTTGAACGGGATGAAGGATGACAAACATAGGAGGTTATATGAAAGAAGAAATAATATAGATTGGAAAGATTAGTGTTGAGACGGGGGAAGAAAATTTTTATTTTAATAATTGTTAAATGTTTCTTGTCAGATGGACATTTGAAAAATTCAACTTTGGTAAGTTTCAATTGTTGTGAAGTTGTACTGTAGATTATTGAAGTTCATGTTTATTTTAGCAACCCTGATGATGCAATAAAAAATTGCGAAAGCTCGGTTCAGAAAAAAAAAATTTTCTTTACTCCTAATTGAGTCGATATACCCTTAAACTAGATTCTATATATATATAATATATATATATATATATATATATATATATATATATATATATATATAATATATATAGAAAAACATTAAATTTTCAACCTGAGTTATTACAGAAATCAAGGCAACCTAGTGATATAGTAAAGTATCGAGGTTATAATACTGCGTGTATACTGCTTACATAACAGATGAAAATATAGCTTCTATTCTTTCCAAAGAAGCTGTTGACATTAACAATCTTGTAGAATAGTATTGTAAATTATTATGAATTGGAAATTTATGATCTACGCATTAGAAAACCACATTAAATATATTTTTATGAACCTAAAACTATCAAACATCGATTTTCATCATACTTTCCATTTCACTTATGAATTAGATTGAGTTTTGAATTTAAAATATCGCTGAAGGGTATTATATAATTATCAAGACCTCATAATAGCTTTAATTTGTTAGAACATTATTAAAACCGACTATTCAAATTACAATGATAGTTTGTTGCATTTAATCATTGTGTCCCCATTTCTAGAGACCTCAAATTTATTGTCCAGTATATTCCAAAAGCAGAGCATCTTAAAATTCATATTCAGGAACTTTATTTACGTAAATAGAGAAAACTATGTGAATCATATGACGCATGAGAGTGATCAGATCGCCCACATTTCTATGTATATTTTAATTGTTCTTACCTGTATTATATTTTTACTTATTTGTCTTTTATCAGCAATAACAGGCATTTTTCTCTCTTGATGAAAAGTTAAGTTTTTATGTACATTAATATATATATATATATATATATATATATATATATATATATATATATAAATATATATATATATATATACCTATATATATATATATATATATATATATATATATATATATATATATATATTCCTATATATTTATATGTATGTATGGGTGTGTAAGTATGTGGGTTTATAACAATGAATTCATAGTCCATAATTGATTTTCATTTCTCATAAGTTTCGAGTAAAAACGAAAACTAAATTTCTTATTCTCCCACGCATCCTGGGAAAGTTGACCACAAATCTAGAAACGAACAATTTTAAATGAATTGTTAAACCAATGTGAACCCGCTTCGTTGAACAGAATTTCCCCAATTACGTCAATTTGTCATTTCGTATAGACAAAACCGAAGAGAGATATAAGAAACTGTTTCATTGAACCTGACATAAGTAAGGCGATTGGAGAAAGTGAGAGCAAGCGGTTACGATTGTTTCATGCTACAGGGAATATATTAAACTTTCGATTTTCTGAATAAAAAGAAGCTGTGAAGTAATTTCAATCGACTGTGAATCGTTTGACGTAATTTCTCCTAGAATATAATTTATCTGTCCAACTGAACATACTAACAATTTGATGGAGAGAATACGATGTGCATTAATAACAATGACACTGAATTGCAGTCAATTGCTCTGCAGTAAATTTCGTCAAAATACAATCAGCGTCTTTCTATTAAAATCATCAAAACGAGATCCGTTTCATACCTCCGGACCATGATTTTTGAGTTTGTTTTTTGATATATATATATATATATATATATATATATATATATATATATATATATATATATATATATATTCACTTGTCTTTTCTTAATAATAACGAGTCATTTGAACTAGAACACCGACTTTATTAAACAGTTAACTTTTCATTCTGTTTAAACTTTTTGAGAAAGTCACGATGTCGTGAGGAAAAGTAAACTGTTCAATAAAGTCTGTTTTCTAACTCAAATGGCTTTTTATTGCTGAGAGAAGACATATAAATAACAGTACAATACAAATATATATATATATATATATATATATATATATACAGATGTGAATTACTTGAAATAAATGTGTTTAAAATACAAATAGAAAATGCAAAATACCTATTTATATTTTGTATTGGAAATACTTTTGCAAAAAGTATTTTATATTTTATTTGAAATACTTCATTATACATATTTTGTATTTTCAAAATGAAAAACGATTTTGGATTTTTTTGTAAATTCATAATTTCAAGTCATTTCATTTCATCGAAAATTACTTATCAATCCTTAGTCTCTCCATTAATAAAATCAAAAGCGCAATCCTGATTTTTTCGCAATCGCACGAAAAAATTGTGCACTCAACATGTTGCCTACTCGTCCAAAAAACAATAATAGGTATTTAAGGGACTTTTTACTTAAATCACTATTACAATCAAAACCACGATATTGGTAGAAATATCTCTATTTTTATATAAACTGTTCACAAAATATCATCATCATCTTTGTCTGTGGTTGAAGTTGTGGATTGGTTCTGCTCCAAGTCAGCAAGTCTCATTTATAACAAAGTGAGATCTAATAGGCACAACTGAATTAAACATTTTTAGTATCATTTTGTTTGAATTTTACATTTAACAATATTCATCAATGAAAATATCCTCTCCACGAATGCATTAGATGACGGTAAGCTAAAAAGAGTAAATGCAAATAGACCCAAATCTTTAAACATGAATTGGTAGGCTGCAATTTTTAAATTTATAACCTTCCCCCAAAAAATAATAGAGTTACCAGGGTCTGATTCACCAAACATCTCTTTCCAATCGACATTTAACAACTTTCTATATTATATCTCAATGTCAGATATTCTATTGGGAGTTACAAAAGTAAGTGGTAGCTCAAAAAATGTTGGTTTTTGGACTGGATTTAAAATTATATCAGGACTAAAACTTCTTATCTGCCGAAAAACATTTAAATGCGAGGGCATGCGTTTGATTAATTAAAGTAAAAATACTCCAATAAAATCCACACATTTTCCTTTAAATTCTTCAACCTCTTCAGATAAAATATTATTAGCCGTTAATTCATTTTCAAACTCAACATATTATATTTTCCGTAAGTGGAAATAGAAACACAACTAAAAAATAATGCAAACAAGTGACGAAGAAAGAGAGAATATTAATTTGGTTATCTATTTATAAGTTATTTGTTCCATTTATTTCGAGTTTTCTATCAGAGATTTTTTATTTATTAATTTTTATTAGAATAAATTTTTTTATTTGATCCAAAATGTTTTTTAATGAATATTCGTTTTCCAGTACTTATACTTTTCTAGGTAAATAATAGAAAAAGCTGTATATTCCTGTCTTTTCTTCACGTATATTCATTTTAGTACTTTGTAAAAAACAAGCCCCCTCAAGAATTTGTTTAGTCTCCTCTAGAAAGCAGTGCTGGCTACGGCCCTGAGCGGATGCCCAATTTGGTCATATCGATCAATCAATGTTCAGAATAGTAATCCTCCACAAAGTAATAAGGTCCATCAAGAAAATAAGGTTTTGTTCGTTTCCGAAAATTGGCCAAAGAAGTTATTGTGGAATGATTGTGATTTTGTTCAGATTTCTTCATTTGCTGCATTTAAATAACTGAAATGAACAAATACTATAGTTCAAATCATTGACTCAAATGACTTTAAAAAATTTACTAACTAAAAAGCATTTTATTTGAATAAAGATATAAGTCTGTCCAGCGAGCGTTGGCGTGTACTTCACCAACTGTATATGACGTCGATCATGAACACTGTTGCCAGACATAATAGATAATCTTAAATCTAAATAGCTAACCCAATTCTCAACAAAATGAGATATCTTGCATGTTTGACATGGCGGGGATTTGTAGCGGTAAATTCAAATTGCCATTATTCCCTACCAGAAGTGTCTATCTATATGGAATCCATATTCATCGATCGATAAATCAAACTTATTTACAAAATCTTCTAGGTTACTCGACGACTGTCAAACGTGAAACGCCGATTACCGGCATTGGTCGAGAGGGTCCGACAACATTGCAAATTTTTCAATTAAATGACAACTTAACAAACATTCAACTTATTTTCATTACTCGGGATGTTAGTTTTTCTTGAGAGATACATACGATTTGATATGTTAAGAACAGAATATTTGTCGAAATGGATGATCCGGTCACTATCACCATATAACTACTTTTTCAGAAAATTACTTATACAGATATGAATTTTGACCATTTCGAATTTTATTTATTTTGGTAGGCAGCCTTGCGTCGTTATTTGCGCATGACTGTGACGTACACGCCAACTTAGACTGGACAGACTATTTATTTATTTTGTATAAAAATACTATTTTGAAAAACATTTGGTAGATGTATTTCAAATGAAAAATTAACTAAGTGTTCGATTTTTTCATTCAAATTATTTCAATAATCTGTTTTGCACATCATTTCATGTGTTTTACCAGATATCCAAGCTTGTTGCATCTCTGTAATCCGTCTGAATTGACTGATTTTCGGTAAATTGTTCGGTTACTTAGCTAACTTCTTCCAATAACTTATAGAGGACAAACACATCGCATATTTACTCCGTCTACAACAGGCAAGTCAAGTTTCTCAATGAACAAACAGGAGACTCGAAATGCTAAATAATGAAGTGCCCCGGGCGCTGAAGCCGTCTGCAAATATGAGTCGAACCTGTTTTGTAATGGAATATTTTCCTCTTCTTACCATCGCAACATCTCCTTTAGGTTCACTCAGTTGTGCAACAGATCTGTTATGAGGGAGCGACAGATTAATTTGCAGATAAAAATTCAAAGAAGTTATCATGTTAAATACCTACTACTACTGGTAGATTATATATATATATATATATATATATATATATATATATATATATATATATATATATATATATATATATATATATATATATATATATATATATATATATATATATATATATATATATATATATATATATATATATATATATATAAATTTATTTATTTATTAGTACATTTTGGCATCTCCAGCGGCCCCCTATTAGATCAATCAAAGTGAGAGTTAATATCTGGGCGAGGAGTGAATATCTGCCCCAAATTTTATACACCTTAAATCATTTTCAAGAGATAAATCCTGATAAATCTTCGTCAGATCTCTTTAATCATCAATAAATCACCGATAAATCCTTATAAATTTCAAGCCAGTGGCAACACAGCCCGCAGCCTCTGTGGCTGCGGGCAGTGTTGCCAGTAACAATTTGGCAAATAGAAGTCTCGAGAGGAGAAAGGCGCATGCGTAATACATAAATGGCTGATCTAAATCCTTAGTAAATCCTCGTAAATCCTCAATAAATCACCGTAAATCCTCAGTAAATCACCGAAAATCCCCAATAAATTACTAAATCCTCGATAAATCACCGTAGATACTCGTAAACTTGTATTATATCATCGTAATTCATTCATGTTGTACACCATAAATCACCAGATATTCACCCCTCGTATCTGGGGTTGTTTGAAGACAGAACAAAACTATCAATAATTTGGTTGATCCAATCATATAAAGTTAGAGAGTTGGTGGTAGGTACAATCATTTTTCTCTGGCCTGTTTGTGTAGGGCTTTTTTAACTTTTGGTTCTGCACACTTCTGCTCATTGAGTTAGAGCGTTGAAATTTGGTACGTGGATTGAACTGATATTGGAAAAGAACCCACTAACCACCGCAATTTTTATGTTGAAAGTACAAGAACATTTTCAGGATTTTCGAACCTGCACAGTTTATAGGGAGGTACTATTTAGAAGTTTAAAATGTGTTCTCTAACCTCCGTAATTTTTACTTGAAAATTTCATGCGTTTTTGAAGATATTCAAGCTTTGTGCATCTCTTCAGCTCCTCCATATCGATTTATGAAGTTAAGAAATCATATGAGACAAAGAAGAAAAATAAGGGGAGAATACGACCTACCGGCACAGCTCTGCAGCTGCCGCGTTTATAAATTTCATTGTTAATAATCTAGTAATCATGCATGTATCTACAAATATTAGGCAGCAACTATCATTTGCAACGCTTACTAAATAACTATAATTGATTTGGTCAAATATTTCAAATAATGAATATATAAGGCGATGTAGGTATGTCTTCATTCATACTGTAGGTTTGATATTTTTAAAAAAAAGAAATTAATTTTAATATTTTTTTCATTTCTTCTTTTGCAATTTATTTTCTGTGAAATAAGATGATGGATATTTCTATATGAACTTTAATCAATTAAAGTTTCTAAATTAATCAAAGTCTTTATTGTTTTTGTTCTAAATTGAAATATATCACAGAAGGAGAACTTATATAACAGCTTCATGATAGCAGACAAAGATAACGTAACTTTGTCGCTTCCTTGGAAAATATCATTCGAAAGATTACCCCTTACAACTGACAATAATGAAATAGAAACTTACTTATCTACATAATTCCAATTTTATTATACAGGCGGATCTATAACTGTCTCATTTATCAGATTCTAGAGAATATTATCAGTGAAATATTGTTAAAATCTACTCGGAACGTTTCATACATAAATGGTTTCACTATTTGTATGCGTTCAATATTTTTCAGAAAATGTTCTTAACTTGTCCTTCAATTACCATGAGGGAATTCTCCAGCATCACACATTTTCAATTTTTTTAAACAATTGTAATAGTTTGAGCTTGAATGGTAAGTACGAATCCTGAATGAGAATTTCCAGTCATCTAATTTAATTGCAAGATAGATGATAAAAATTTTCCGGAAATAAAAAATAAAAAAATGTCGCCAATGATGATATTCTCTTATTTTTTTCAACTTCAAATTAGCGTCCATTAAATAACATTAATGGTTAGATGCGAACTTTGAATTCATCGAGAATAATTACGAGTTTGTAAATTGAATTGGAATAAAATTTATTCAAACAGAAACGATAAATAATATTTCCCAACTTTTAGACAGATTACCAGATTTGACATAGCTTAAAGTGAATAATATTTAACAAAATGCAGTTTAGATTCGTCACAAATCAGAAAGTTATTGAGGTATTCATTATGCTTCATATTTGAAATTTTTGAACAACTTACAAATTTGCTAAATTTCCTATACATTAATTATTAGAAAAACGGTATAAAATATCAATATTTTTGTCTGTATGAGATGATGCTCGATGGACAGGTCAATTATTATTGCAATGAAGGACATGATAAGGTAATCTAGGAATACGTAGAATAATGATTTTCATAATTGAATATTTTGATAAAAACAATAACTGATATACAAACACAGGATAATTTTCTTGAAGAAATACACTTGGCCCATAAATCATGACTGATAAGTTCGACTTCAATCTTCTGTATTAGTCTACGTAAATTAGTAAACTTTCAGACATCGAAAAAATAGTAAAGTGATATTTACTCTCCTAGAGAATTCTATATGTTCTATAATTGAATAAGTTATATGATGTTAAACATTAATATGATTTCAGCCAATCAATTTCTGAAAACAGAAATTGATTGGCTGAAATCATATTATTAATTTATATAAAAATTTTTGGTTTTACTCTAAGTGGTGGTACCTTGAAATGGATCTATTCATATCTAACTGATCGTGAATTATTAGTGCGAATTAAAGGAAATTTTGCCGAATCTTTTAAGGCTACATCCGGTGTGCCACAGGGTTCACTACTATTTATATTGTTCATCAATGATGTTTGTGATAACTTGAAGTTTGCTATTATACTAATCTTCGCTGATGATATAAAAATCTTCAATATAGTAAAACATCTTTATGATCAAGTCAACTTACAGAAAGACTTAGAGCTTATTTATAAATGGTCTTGTCTTAACCAAATGAAGCTTAACTGTGCCAAATGTAAGGTTACTTCGTTTGTTGTAAAAGTAAGAAACTTCCATTTGATTATTCTGTAAACGGTCAAATATTGGAAAATGTTAGTAGTATAAAGGACCTTGGTGTGATTTTCCAAGAAAATTTTGAATTTGATTTGCATTTGAATGCTACGACCTCTACAGCTTTTCGACTGTTGGGATTCATTATGAGATCAACAAGGGAATTTAAATCACATGATACTATTATTCATCTTTACACAACTCTTGTTAGACCTACATTACTTTATGGGTCCGTTATATGGTCACCTTCTAAGATTACTCATGTTACAATTCTGGAATATGTCCAACACAAATTTTTCAGATATATAGCTTATGAAATGGGAAAAAGGTTCCAGTTTAATGAACATGACTATTCAAATTTTGCTTTTTCAATCAAATTAGAGTCCATCAAATCTCTACATATTTATCAGGATATGTATTTTCTGAAGAAAGTTTTTTGGGTCTTATAAACTGTGATAGTGTATCAAATCTACTTGCTATAAAAAATGTTTCCTATACGTTGAGGCGCTGGAGAGAGCTTGTGGAGGTGCATACCGATAAAAATTATATTTACAATTCATCGTTTTTTAGACAAAGTGGAATAAGATCGTGATTCCTTCTACAACTTTAAACACTAAAAGTTTAAGTTTATTTAAAAAAGAACTGAAACAAATTGTTAATAGGTATTTCTAGGCTAGTTATGATTGTTAAACTCTTCTACTGTGCAACTTGGGAAATATGTTATGATTGTTCAGTGACATATTTATATATTGTTATTATTGCATATATGTATATATGTATATAAGTATATATGTATATATGTATATATGTATATAAGTATATATGTATATATGTATATATGTATATATGTATTTATGTATATATGTATATATGTATATATGTATATATGTATATATGTATATATGTATATATGTATATATGTATATATGTATATATGTATTTATGTATATATGTATATATGTATATATGTATATATGTATATATGTATATATGTATATATGTATATATGTATTTTTGTATATATGTATATATGTATATATGTATATATGTATATATGTATATATGTATATATGTATATATGTATAAATGTATATATGTATATATGCATATATGTATATATGTATATATGTATATATGTATATATGTATATATGTATATATGTATATATGTATATATGTATATATGTATATATGTATATATGTATATATGTATATATGTATATATATTTATATATATATATATATATATATATATATATAATATATATATAATTAATATTATGATAATTAAATAAAAGTGTAACGTGTGAAGTTATACATATATGTACATATATATATATATATATATATATATATATATATATATATATATATATATATATATATATATATATATATATATATATATATTTATATATTTATATATATATATATATATATATATATATATATATATATATATATATATATATATATATATATATATATATATATATATATACTTATTGATTGCCCTTCAAAATTCATATAAAAATCATTGAATAATAAAATTTACAAATTCAATGATATAATAAAATCACCACGAAATAGAAATTTGAATAATATCTTCGAAATAAACTTGACACGTTACACTTATATTTAATTATCATAACATTAAAGTGGGACATACAAAAAAAAATTCAAATGAAATAAATATATACTGAATTAATAATAAGATCACCTTCAACAAGAATCAATCATGTAGTTTATAATACTCCTTGCAATAATTGTAATAAGATCTTATTATAAATGTTACCTTCCAAAATAAGAAGACATTGAAAATACTAAAAATTCTCAAAAACCCTCTCAATAGCCCTGAACAAACATAAATTCATTAAAAATCATCGAAATTGTTTTAGAAAATGAACTTAAAATAAGTACACGCATATATATATATATATATATATATATATATATATATATATATATATATATATATATATATATATATATATATTTTTATATATTTTATATATATTTCTATTTATATATATATTTTATTATATATATATATAAATATATATATATATATATATATACTAAGTGACAAAAAAAAAGGTAAACACCCAGTATACTGTACTTTATTTTAATAATTCTACAGGTAAACTTGCTTCAAGTCGAACAAAAAATGATTAAATTTTCAGCCTAATCTGCGGCGTATCAGACCCGTTTTTTATCACTACTTTTTTTTGGAATTTGCATATTTTACGATTATTATTCACATTTGGTGAATCTATCGTTAGAAAATTGGTAGCAAAGTGCTTTACTTTAACGACCAAGATGCCCCGTGCACGAAGACTAGCTCGTGTATCCCAGTTAAATGACTTTGAAAGGGGTCGAATTGTAGGCTTACGCGAAGCCGGATTTTCATTTAGAGAAATTCGGAGAAGAACAAATCGTTCATTGCGTACCATAGTGAGATGTTATCAGGCATGGACTCAAGAAGGCCGGCAGCATAGAGCTATAGGTACTGGACGTCGTAGGGGCACAACAGGGCGTCAAGATCGGCGACTAAGACTTTTAGCCCTGAGAGATCAGTTTAGGTCTACTCGAGCGATTGCAGATCAATGATTTGAAGAACATGGAAGGATGGTTGGGATGCGTACAGTTTACAGGAGAATAAGAAGTTTTGGGCTTTTTTCTTGCCGACCCCATTGGGTCTTACCATTGACTCCTGAGCATAGACGAAACCGCCTGCAATGGTCCCAAGAGAAATTAAATTGGGATCAAGAATGGAATCACGTGATCTTTAGCGATGAATCACACTTTTGTTTGGGTATGCATGACGGCCGAGCAAGGGTGAGAAGGAGACGTGGTGAAAGAAGAAATCCACAATTTGATGTTGAAAGGCATATCCACCAAACCGTGGGTGTTATGGTATGGGGTGCCATATCCATTGGTAGCAGGTCACATCTAGTTTTTATCCAAGGCAACATGACCGCTCTTCGTTACATTCAGGAAGTAGTGGAACCACATGTTCTTCCATATGTTCAGAGAGTTGCCATTTTCCAACAAGACAACGCCAGGCCGCATGTTGCTAGAGTAACTTTAGCCTTCATGGATCAACACCATATCAATCGTTTACCATGGCCTCTAAGATCGCCCGATCTTTCTCCAATTGAACATGTGTGGGACATGCTCGGCCGAAGGTTGCTTAACTTATCCCATCCCCCTCAGACTCTAGCAGCTCTTAGACATGAGTTAGTGGTAGGGTGGAATGAGATACCTCAGGGGGACATTGCCCACCTCATCAGAACAATGCCCTGACGTACAAATGAGTGTGTAAGACATCGAGGGTCTGTGACACATTATTAACTGTAACTCGGTTCGACAATAATCAAAGTGGCTGAAACTCTAACCATTTATTTATTATTATTAGTTAAACATGTAAGCAAAATATTAATAAATATGATTAAATACATCTAGGTGTTTACCTTTCTTTGTCACTCAGTATATATATATATATATATATATATATATATATATAATATATATATATATATATATATATATATATATATATATATCTATATATACCTGAAGAAGGCCCATCGGATTGTTTTTCTTTGCATTTGTTATTGAAACAACATAACAACATTGTTGAATATTTTTCGCTTTATTTAAGGAAGTACACTTTCCGCTGCTTTATGGATAACAATTTCAGTTAAATTTCCATACATGTTAACATGAAGATTTCTTTTTTTTTCATGATATATATATATATATATATATATATATATATATATATATATATATATATATATAAATATATATTATAAATATATATATATGTATATATATATATATATATATATATATATATATATAAAAGGAAACACACGTGTTTCATTCCTCCCTGAAGTATGTGTCAGGGAGGCGGGCAGCTTGAGTTTGGGATTAACTCCTTCAGCCAGATCGGAGGATACACTTGTATGTACAAGTCCATTGAGGATAGGTGAGACGGAATATTTATGGAACATAGGAAGTGTGGGTAGGGTTCAGAGGATTAATACTGACCCAGCATTCGCCTTGTAAGTTTGCAAGCAGTGACTTACATTACCATGAGGAAACCTCTGTAAAAAACTCATGGCAGACCAGTCGGCCGCGGGGTTGACCTCCCACATACTAGCCAGCGTACCTTACGTACTCGACTAACAACTTGGATATATATATATATATATATATATATATATATATATATATATATATCCAGATATTGTGAGTAATATAAAATGCTTGGTCAAGCAAGCCGTTCATGGAAAGTTGATATTTAAAGTAGGTATATGAATATCTATGTTACAACCTTCTTGTTTTTTCACTAAAAAATATCACGTTCATCCTAGATGAACTCCCAAAGTCCAAAGTGATTCGATTAGTACAGACTCTAGACTAGACGGCCACTGCACACGCAGCAGCTGTAGACAATTGACCATTTCTCGCATTTAATATGGACGTCAGGGGTCAACTAAGAGGTCCCGTCTTTTATTGCTGCAGAGCGTACAAGATAATTTCGTTCAATTTAGCACGCCGAGCAAGCAATGCGCTTCTAAAAACTCTTCAATTGCTTTTATCAATTTTCGAGACTTTATTGGCACTTTGTACATTTATCTATCGATTTGATGCCTACTCTTCAATTTTTTATTTAATAAAACAGACATTTATTGTAGAATAACCACCAGGAGAGAAAAATAAAATGTTTACCTATCTCAGCCAGATATTTAAAAAATAGGTACCTAATCATAATATTCAAACATATTATGTTTGTTTTAAATTTTGGGAGGGGATAAGAGTATGAAAATCCGGTTTTGTAAGCTCCATACAACCTTTAAAAAATCCGAGAATGCTAAATAGGGAATATGTTGTTTATAATTAATTTTTGTATATTTTGTCATAAGTTTTCAAAATTTTTCACCCATGATTAAAATCAACTCAAATATTCTACTTATATCTCTATATTTATATACTTATATATAATTTACTATAATTTACAAACATTTGTAGTTACCTAATCTCATCATCCCTATCCTCAACTTCTAATGAAGTCGTCTGCAGTGTTACTTGAGATAAGGAGCTTGGCTAGGTACAGAAATTGTGTTTTTCATTAATTTTGAAGGTTTTGAGGAAGTCATGAATTGCATGACGAAATGAAAACTGTTTAATATAGTAATTCTTTTAATTCAAATGGCCTGTTAATGCCATAATAAGAAAATAACAATAAAACTCAAGCGAGAATATCTAATATATATATATATATATATATATATATATATATATATATATATATATATATATATATATATATTTAGAAATACATTAAATTTTCAAGGTGAGTTATTACAGAAGCCAAGGCAACCTATTGATATAGTGAAGTATTGAGGTTATAATACTGCTTGTATACTGTTTAAATAACACATGAAAATATAGCATCTACTCTATTCAAAGAATCTGATTTAACAATGTTCTTGTAAGTTATTGTGTATTGAATGAATTCATTATCAACACTTCAGAAAACCAAATAAGAGTTACTCTTTTCTAAATTATAATTTTATAAACCCAAAAATATCAAATATTCATTTCCATCATTCATCATACTTTCCATTTCACTTATGAATTAGGTTGAGTTTTGAATTTAAAATATCGCTGAAAGGTATTATATAATTATCGAGACCTCATAATAGCTTTAATTTGTTAGGACATTATTAAAACCGACTAGCCAAATTACAGTGATAGTTTGGTGCATTTCATCATTTTGTCCCCATTTCTAAAGGTCTGAAATATATTTTCCATTATTTTCCAAAATCAGAACATTTCGAAATTGTTATTCAGAATTTTAATTTCCTTTGAAATAAGAGTAAACTATATAAATTAGTGACGTCAATTATGTGATCGACTCGCCCAAAACGTTACATTATTGTCGATAAAAAATATTTATATTAGGGTTCAAATAATGTGGATTATTCTCGACTTGAATGTATCAATTATAATGATTAGCAGTGATAGATAACCCAAAATGGTAGAACTCCTGACCTTTGAAGACTGTATATGGAATTTATTGGAATATTATGTATGTGACTTCTTCAATTCGTTATCAGTCTTGTAGTTTGTTTATGATGTAGTACGTCAAACGGGGCTTATTGCGATAAGAGTTCTCTTTCTTTTAATGAACAGACAATGGAAAGATTCATAACATGAAAAACTTAACGAACTCCAAATTCCTCTTCCAATCTATAATAATAATAAGGCCTTTATTTCCTACAGGTAAAAAGAAAACCCAGTTACAGGAAAAATTCTTAAATAACTAAATAAAAATTAACAGAAGCGGCTTCAAAAATATTAGTATTACAATAACTAAAATTAACTTTTAAAAAAAATGAAATGACAGAAAAAAGAAAGAAGAAAAAAAAATTACTTTAAGATATTAATACAATTATAACTTGAGAAACGATAAGAACTCAATATCACTTATGTCTATCTATCCAGATACTCCAAAAAAACTCGACTTATGGCTGAAAACGTATCAAAGTTCACATCGCAACTATCAGAAACCTCATTGAATAATGAACACATGTATCTAATAGGCGATTGTACAAGAGAATTGGTTCTTGGAGTGGCCAAGAAAAATAGTTCATTACATCTTGAGCACAGCCTAGGCACCTGAAATTTCACCATAGCCAGAAGAGAGGGACAGTCAATACAGCCGTGTAATAGTTTATATAAGAATTTCAAAGAGAGAAGTTTTCTGGTGACTTCAAGCGATTTAACCCCAAACCTGTTCAATAAGTTATCCTGATCAAAACCTCTTGAAGGGTAAACACCATCCTCCCTCCACACCAGATACTTAAGGAACCTCCGCTGCACTGACTCCAAATGATACTTGTGAACATTGTAGATAGGACGCCAAATCATACAACCGAAATTTAATCTGCTCTTCACTAAAGAATTGAACAACTGCAATAGAGTTCCCTTATCATGAAAGTGATTGGCATTGCGCACAATGAAACCATAGGTTTTAAATGCAGCCGAGAGCGTAGCACTTATATGAGGGACAAACGTGAAACGTTGATCAAACATATATATATACAAGATTCTATAGAGAAAAAGTGTCAGAATATTTTTTCATGATAAGTCAGGTAATTCATCTAACTGTATATATATATATATATATATATATATATATATATATATATATATATATATATATATATATATATATAACTTTTTGAAAGAAAAAAATTTATGATTGATCAAATCAATCCCCCTCCAATGGAGCTAGATTCATGACACTTCGGCGAGATGGAACTCCCATTCATCTTTCAAAGGAGAATGTTATAAAATTCGAAATCGGTACCACACATACGAAAACACTAGACAATCTGTTTCACTCCTCAACAAGCTCATCACTAGTGTCCAGTCCATCAACCTAGTGTGCAACGATATCAAATTGACATAACCTCCTCATAGTTTATTAGAAGAGCACTTATGACACCAGTTTGGATGAACAGTCACCACACGAACTTCTACATTCTCAGCTAAACCAAACCATGCGACAAATATCTGGCACAATAAAACCTACAGCGACACCATGGTTAGTCCTGAGCAATATACCACCGCCTGAAACTAGACGACTAGCGGTTCTAACGGCCAATTCCAGAAATGAAGAAACAACGAAGCTCTCTCAATAAATCAAGACATAAATGAGTTAACGTCAGCTGCACCATCAAGATTAAAATCTAGACATCCTTCTTTTGCGCAAGCGAACTAAACAACTTTTCCATTGTTCAGCACTGGGAAGTAGTCTGGAATGAAGCTGAACTACAAAATGGCCACCTAATACAAAACCCGACAGGGAAACTACCAGGTTTTGACCTTTCCCGAAGAGCATGGTGCAACAAAAGCCTTTTTCAATTGGGCGTTGAAGACAGTACACAATGTGATAAATGCACAGTCAATGAACAATCACATTATCACCTGAATCTGGAATGTCGAGACACCCGTTTGGATGGTACTCTAGAAGACATCCACCTTCAGAATCCTGCTGCAGTAGAATGGCTTAAGCGCATAGTATACTGAGACTTTAACAAGATTTTAATTAATCATTTTATTATAGAAATTATTCAAGCAATGTGTATATTATTACGAACATATATATATATATATATATATATATATATATATATATATATATATATATATATATATATATATAAATTTATTCATTCGAATTGTTGTTGCCTGTGAACTATTTCTAATCTTTTGATAATTATTAGCAGGCTTGTTGAATCTCAAAAAACTCGATTTTATTAAAAAGTTGACGTTTCGCCACGACATTCGTGGCTTTATCAAAACTTTTGAAGAAATTGAAATTTCTTTGATATTTATTGATTTGAAAGAATTTGAATAGAAAATGACAACTATGTCTCACTAAAATTTTTTTCTTTGTTATTTATTACGTGCTATTCAGTCCAATATTAACATTCAAATCTGTTACTATTAGATGGTAAGGGAAACCACAGAAACCTTTACCCACGTAATGTTCGAAATAGGTTCAAATTATTTTGATTTTGAAAAGTCAAAGAATAGGGTACTATTTATCTTGTTTTCAAAAATTTCTCATTGCGGCTGTGGCCGTCTTCAGTTATTAATTACGTGCTATTTAGTCCAATATCAACAGACAGGTCCGTTGATATTAGATGGGAAGGGAACCACAGAAACCTTCACCCACGTAATGTACAAAATAGGTTTAAAATATTTGATTGTTGTCTTTAAAAAGACATTACTTGTAATTTTGGAGATCACATGTTCTAAACTATACTTTCTTTTTAGAAAAATTGAAAATTCTAGATGTTTAGATTTTGTCTAAGAAGATGAGTTGTTATGGTTAGAGTTTGTTTGTTTTGATTTATGTTGTTTCTTCGAAAAATTAAAGAATTAAATCTGCGTATATTGAACTCAAATGTTTGATATCTGTTCTATCATTTTCGACTTTATTTAAATTTGTTTGAATATGTAACATTTCTAAAATTTCTCTGCGTTTTTGATCTTTTTCTATTTCTAAAATTTTCGTGCTATTAAAGTTGAAAGTATGATTCTCATTGTTTTTATGTTTTATTAGTGCTGTGGTTTGTGTTCTGGTATATTTGTGTGCTTTTAGTCTTTCTTCTAAATTTTGAAAAGTTTGTCCTATATATGATTTATCACAATTATTACAAGGTATACTATGAACAACATGAGAATTTTGCAGAAGAGGTGTTTTACTTTTTAATTTAGAATATATTTGTTTAATTTGATTTTGAGCGGTGTGGGCTACTTTAATATCGTGTGGATTTAAAATTTTTGAAATTTTATTACTTAAATCAGGAATATATGGGAGTAATAAATATATATAATATATGGGAAAGATAAATAGTACCCTATTCTTTGACTTTTCAAAATCAAAATAATTTGAACCTATTTCGAACATTACGTGGGTAAAGGTTTCTGTGGTTTCCCTTACCATCTAATAATAACAGATTTGAATGTTAATATTGGACTGAATAGCACGTAACAAATAACAAAGAACGGCCACAGCCGAAAAAAATTTTAGTGAGACATAGTTGTCTTTTTCTATTCAAATTTTTTCAAATCAATAAATGTCAAAGAAATTTCAATTTTTTCAAAAGTTTTGATAAAGCCACGAATGTCGTCGCGAAACGTCAACTTTTTAATAAAATCGAGTTTTTTGAGATTCAACAAGCCTGTTATTGCTAATAATTATCAAAAGATTTTATATATATATATATATATATATATATATATATATATATATATATATATATATATATATATATATATATATATATATATATATATATGACATTCAAACAAATCGCTACGTCATTCATGGCAAACCGATAGGCCAAAAGAAAGAGCAAATCGCTGAAAACTCATGTCACATCACACTAAAAGGTGGCCGGCCACCATAGAAGCGAAGTTCTGTTACGTGTTATATCGTCCGATGTTCCACCACGCTGATAGCAATGCTCAGATTTTTCCCATTATTTTCAGGGACCGGATCAGCATGTAGATGGTATAAAAGCGGACGTCCAAACAAAAGGAAGTGATAGAGATATATTAACCGACCGTTGATTAAAATTTATTATCGTTTTTGTATTTTTTCTAATAATAGCTTCATGCACAGTTATTTATTTGCATGCTATCTGTTGGGACTGTGGCTCTGAAGAGTGTCGTACATTTCCATTTGTATCACTTTTAAGCACATTGTTACTTTCAGTAGTCAGAAACATACTTTTTATGGTACATTCGTTTTGCACAAGCTACACTAGTGTCAAAAGCAACTAATTTTTGAAACCTGAAAATATTGAAAAATAATTTTTATCTTGCTACTGAAAGCAATGATTATGCATAAAATTCATACTCAAGGAAAGGTACAATGTACAAGGCCATACTCGCAACAAATAGCAAGCAAAGTAATAATGATATCCTCGCTGTAAATTTTCTTGTGAGTGTATCTAGTGATTTTTAGAAAAAAACATAAAAACGGCAATTGCTTTCAAACCATCAACAATCGGATAATAATATATGTTTTTTTTTTAATTGAAAAATACCTCCTCTATCTCCACCTTTCGTTTGGATATCAAAGTTAAAAGGCTAAAAATTTGTATTTCAACTGGGTGATTCTCAAATTTGTTGACATATCTACTTTTCATGTAAACATTTCATAACTTCAGCGCGGATTTCATTTGTAATGACAAAAATTATGCGAAAGTACGGCCTTTGTACTAACGTACGGCCTCTGCTACTAACGTGTTTTTAGTCGTATTTTTCTCGGAAATACATTATATTGCAGCGTATGGAAAGAAATCAGTCAGGTGCGGGATATAGATATATATAAATATATATATATATATATATATATATATATATATATATATATATATATATATATATATATATATATATATATATATATATATATATATCATCATCATCATATGCAGCTATGGTCTAATGTTAAGTACGGTGCAGCCTCCTCGCATATCCTTCCTTCATTTCTGCCCATGTATTACGTTGTTGAGCAGCTTGATACCAGTTTGTTCCTGCTTCTTTCCTGATATCATAATCCGGTCTTATATTGATGCGCCTCTTCGGCCTTTTGACGCCTCTTGGGTACCACTGTGTTGTCCTTATGGTCCATCTATTGTCGGTCCTTCCCGCTAGGTGCCCTGCCCATTGCCATTTGAGGGCTTTTATTCTGTGGATGACGTCTATTACCTGGGTCTTTCCTCTAATCCACTCTATTGTCTTACGGTCCCTCTTTGTTCTGCCGAGCATACACCGCTCCATAGACCTTTGTGCAACCTGGAGTTTCCTTATGAACTCTTGCTTTAGTGCCCAGGTTTCACAGCCGTACGTCATGACTGGTATTATCAGCTGATCAAAGGCTCGCTTCTTTAGGCGGAGTGGCATTCTTGACTTAAAGATGATGGAATTTTGTCCGAATACTTTCCATGCCAATTTTATTCTTCTGTTGATTTCCGGAAGTAGTGAACCAGACTTATGTATTAATTGTCCCAGGTATATGTATTCGTCCAATACTTCAAGTGTGGTATCGCTGAACGTGATATCGTGATTTTCTACCATTTCATTGTAGAAAACTTGAGAACTTCTGGGACATGATCTTCTTGTTGTGTCGTTACTTCTTCCACCATATTTTGTGGGGCCTTATATAATTCACTGTAGAATTTGGTGACCAGATCAATTATCTTTTCTTTACTTGTAACTCTGGAGCTACCTTCCTCCAGTGCAATTATCTGTCTCTTTCCTATCACTAGGGCTCTCTTTGCCTTCTTATAACTATTCCTGTTTTCGATTGCTCTCTCCACTAGTCCTTCGTTGTATCTTTTGATGTTTTCTTTCATTTTCTTCCGTATGGTCTTACACAATTCAGAGTACTCAATTCTGTCTCTGCCTGTAGATCTCTTCATTTCTCTACGCTTTTTCAGTAGTGCCTTGGTTTCTGCAGAGAGTTTCTTATGTTGGTTTGTTTCTCTTGGACCTCCTATTTTCTTGGCACAGTTCAGGACGGTCTCCATCCGTTGCGAGCTGTCTTCTTGCCCCTGCAATTTTTGATCCAGTAGTCTCTCATATTGTTCGGACTTCTCCTTTAATTTGCTGGCTTCCACTCCGCATGCCATCGGTTTCTTGACTAGTCTTTCCAGTTTTGTGTTCAGAGTTATTCTTGCCCTCAGGAGTCGGTGGTCACTCCCTGATCTGAATTTATTAAGAGCACTTACATCTTGGACTGTATATATCTTGTTAGTTAAGATGTAATCTATTTCATTCCTTGTAACTGCATTGGGAGCTTCCCATGTCCATTTTCTATTAGGGTTTCTCTTGAAGAATGAGTTGGCTATGGACATGTTCTTATAGTGAGCATATTACACCAGTCTATCTCCTCTCTCGTTTCTGTCACCAAATCCGAAGTTGCCCACATGTAGTTCTTCGTCTTTTCTTTTTCCGACCTTCGCATTGAAATCTCCTATCAGATACTTGAATTGGCTTTTATTAGTGTCAAGCGCCTGGGTTATCTCATTGTAGAATTCCTTGATCTCCTCATCTGGATGGCTAGTTGTTGGTGCGTAGACTTGTATAATTTGTATGCTGTATCTCTTTGATATCCGTAAGGTTAGAGTGGTTACTCGGTCGGAGATACTCGATACATCCACGATTTTATTTTTCCATTTCTTGATTATGAGGAATCCTACTCCGCTTGTCCTGCCCGTTGGTGTTCCTTTATGGTACAGTACGTTGCCCGATTCAAGTTCTGTCAGCTCTTCGCCTTTTCGTCTGACTTCGCTGATTCCGATAACGTCCCATTTAATATTACCTGCCTCTTCTACTAATTCTATAATTTTTGATTGGCTTGACAACGTTCGGCAGTTGAACGTTGCGATATGTAATGTTGTTGTTGGGTAGTGAGGGTTTAGACTCCGCTGATTCTTAGCACCCTCTGCCCTCATGGTTAATTCTCTAGGACTACCCACCGTGGGACCACTCGGGCCTACGGAGAAGGAGGGCCGTGGCTTGAATTCGTGACTCATGCTAGGGTTTTGGGGCGTACCTTACCACGCTACCCCGATGCGTGTTGGTAAGGGTGGTTGGGAAAGTCGAGAAGGAATATTGGGGTTTGAGAGGAGTTGAGGGTGGGACACTGGCTTCCCCCGTAAGGTACAAGGGGCAGCCAAGGCTCGCGTAGGCAGGGTCGCGTCCCTGAAGTAGATTTATCGCCTATTGGGATAACAGATGATTATCTACCCGCTACCTATATCTATATATATATATATATATATATATATATATATATATATATATATATATATATATATATATATATATATATATATTTCCTATTATATTGGCATCTCTAGCGGCTCCTATCGTGTCACATGAGCTGAAATTTGGTACCTGGGATTGCAGAACGAAAGTATTAATATTGGGGTGAATTTCTGCAACCGCAACCATTTTTAAGTAGATTTTACTTATGAATGGTGATTTTTTGCCAAACTCCACAGCTTCTGCAGATTGAGTTAGAGGGGGAAGTTTGGTACATTAAGTTTATGTTGAAATATGATCCTTTATGGGTTTCAACTGTTTTTCTCAACCGCGCAGTATTTCGTGGTGACTAATCCGAATTGCATATCAATCTGTGTCGCCATCAATAAACGATGCACTTCGCGAATTTTTTTTATAATAGGGGATTGAAATTTATTACGTGGATTGAGTTAAAATCCCATCTCCACGCGATGCATTTCACGCGGAAAATACGACCTTAATGATGGAGCTCTGCTGCCCACGAGTTTTTTTGAACTTCACCATACTTCAATAATTCTGAAAATATTATCCACTTCTTTTTAACAACCTACACAGAATAAAGGTTTGTCAGTATTATAATAAAGAAATTCTTCTATTGGTTAGATCATTTGTATTATGTAAAATGCGAACCGATTTCATTTAATTTCTCAACAAATATTCGATGTTTCATGCGAACGAAGCTACGCAACAAAACGCGGCCACATTCATGACGAAAATAAAAATAAATTGATAACTGCGGCTAAATTCGCAGCGAATTGTGGTTAATCAGCCAAGAGGGCATAGAATATTGAAGGATCCTTGTGAAACATTGTTGAATATGACAAAACATTATGGTTCGTTATGAAATCCTTCATTTAAATAATTATTCTACAGATATATTTTATCAGATTTATTCGTGTATATAAATGAATGTATTAGAATAGTTCGATTCAATTTATAACATAACAAGCTAATAAAATTTCCATATGCCCAAAAATATTGAGGTGATTACATAAATATCATATCCACAATATAACAAGATTCATGCTGTTCTGCCTTCATAGCAAAAGTCAATAAAATGCCTGATAAAATGATCTATTCTCAAAATAGCAATTTGATTGGATATAAAAAAATTGTGTGAAATTGTAAAATAATTTATACATTAATCCCAAATATTGCTATAGCTATGACATTATTTCATAGTTCAGTCAAATATGTTGGTATTAGTTGATGTTGAAAATATTTATTAATTTTAATTATGTTAGATATTTTCAAGTGAAAATATTTGTTTATCCTCTACTTAAATATGATTAGGTACATATGCTTATCATACGTACTTAACAAATAATTGAATAAAAATTATTTACAAATATAGTACATTGTGAGAGAATATTATAAAAACATTGCCACTATCGATAATATTTAAATAATTAGTTAATGATTAATGAAGATATAGTATTTTCCAATATGGCTAGTATTCGCATATACTTATTGTTTTTATGTTATTAATAGAGAATGAATTATGAATTCAGTAAAGGTAAGTACCAGTGTTAGTAAATTTTAGTTAGATATTTTATATAAATATGAAGATATGAGTTTAACATCAGTATGAAGTGGAGAATCGATTTTAATTATTACAAATAGTTAAAACCAGAATCATACTAATATAGACATTTAATTTTTGTGTAAAAATACCTATAGTTATATATTCTTTGATCATACACATTATATATGCTCTTACACCTTATCTTTTAAACTAAGTTATTAATGTCAAATTGAACTCGGTTTATCCTTAAACATAATATACGGTGCAAGAGCCTAATAATCATTCATTATCGCTATAGACTAGGTACTAATAATTCAGTATATCCTTGATATGGTATAGCATTTCTATAGTAATCTAATACTATTTTAGCAGGTTTTCACTTTGAGAACCTGCTTATTAAAATGGGTGCGATTAGTAAGGTTGAACCTAGGACCAAGATAGATTTCGTTTCATGTCTATATATATATATATATATATATATATATATATATATATATATATATATATATATATATATATATATATATATATATATATATATATATATATATATATATATAGGGTGTCCCACGACGATTAAGACAAGTAATATATCAGAATTGGGGAGTAGTAGATAATTATAATTTTGGGGGTGTAAATAAGAGCAAATGTTGCATCTTTTCCTTTTATTGTGTTACACAATCAGGTATTTGTTTTTGGTCACGTGACGTCGCATTCAAAATTATTAATGGGACAACCTGTATATTTGTGCCTTTCTGTGTTCCTCCCGATAAAGCAATTCCAACTAACTAGCACACTTGGGGTCTAGAGTGATTAATTCAAGAGATACAGGTACTTAAAGGATTGCAAGTTGAAAAATTCATAATTGAATCCCCTGTAATTTTCGTTTTTTTTTGGGAGTTTGATTGGCCCGTACTTTTATGATGGTATACAAAAGGGAGAGATACATAAATGTTTCACAAAATACACTTCCAGACCTACTTGAAGACATTCCATTGAATGAAAGAAATAAAATGTGGTGGCAGCAAGATGGTGCACCTTCACATTTTGATCATAGAGTGAGAAATTATCTGGACATGATATTTCCAGAACGCTGGATTAGACGAAACGGTACTATTTACTGTCCTCCAAGATCGCCAGACCTGACACCGTTAGATTTCTTCCTTTGGGGATATCTTAAAGGTAACGTTTATGCACCTCCGTCTACAGATTTAGACGATTTGAAAAGAAAAATACGCCATGCTTGTAGAACTGTGACACCGGAAATGATCAGGGCAGCATGTAGCCGAAATCTATTATCAAGATTTGAGAAATGCATTTACGAAGATGGGCATCTATTTGAACATCTCTTTTAAGATTGTAAGTTTTTTCTGTGACAGTTGATTTGAATTATTATTAAAAATTATAATATTGGTTTGTCTTAATCATTACGTACGAATGTAAGATTGCCGAAAATTACAGGGGATTCAATTATGAATTTTTCAACTTACAATCCTTTAAGTACCTGTATCTCTTGAACTAATCACTTTAGACCCCAAGTGTGCTAGTTAGTTGAAATTGTTTTATCGGGAGGAACACAGAAAGGCACAAATATACAGGTTGTCCCATTAATAATTTTGAACGCGACGTCACGTGACCAAAAACAAATACCTCATTGGGTAACACAATAACAAAAAAAGATGCAACATTTGCTCTTATTTACACCCCCAAAATTATAATTGTCTACTACTGCCCAATTCTGATATATTACTTGTCTTAATCGTCGTGGGACACCCTGTATATATATATATATATATATATATATATATATATATATATATATATATATATATATATATATATATATATATATATATATATATATATATATATATATATATATATATATATGTTCATATGTATGTATGTATAAGCTTATGAATTTTAGCGTTGTTTACACGATAAAGGGCACAATTTTGAAGCAAGGTTGAAAATTTGTAAATAGGTGGTATCGTATGATATCTTGGATGAGATTGGTTTTGGTTTGAATTGGTTGGGGGGTTGACCCTCTGGGGGAAGATATGAATCATGTTTACATAATAAAGGGCGTAATTTTGGAGCAATTGGATTGAAAGTTTGTGAGTAGGTAGTTTCGTATATATTGGATGGGATTGGTTTTGGTAAGATTTGCTTGGGGGGTTGATCCCCCGGGGGAGGAAATAAATCTTGTTTACACGATAGAAGGTGCAATTTTGGGACCATAGGGTTGAAACTTTGTATCAAGGTAGTTTCGAATGATATCTTGGATGTTATTTATTTCGATATAAATTGGTAGGGAGGTTGACCCCCTGAGGAGGAAATGAATATTGTTTACACGACAGAGGGCGCAATTTTTGTTTTTTGGATTTGAAACAAAAATCATAATTGAAGGAATAGATTTTTTTAAACTGAAAACGTTTTGAAAATCTGCTTTTCTAATGCAGCTCGCTACGATAGAGTTTTTTGTAACTACACTGTTGTAAGTAATATAATTTAGCAACTCGCTATTCGATTAAATTCTGTATATGAACAAATTCTATATGGGTCTTATCAAATCAGATTAAATTATTCAGAACTATATAACTACATACAAATTTACCCATAAAAATCAACTTAGCAGCTGTATCGCTATGAGTAATTCAAGTTCCTTTAACACCATGTATATTATTGCGCAGTATCAATATCTTTCTAAATGAAACAATTCGAGAGCAGAAGTTTTCCGCCACAAACGTCGTATTTTTTCCTTATATGTATTTTTAATTCTCAATTACAAAGGCGTGACGAATGATTTTGAAATACTCTTCCTTAATGTGGGTACACATTTACTATTCAGAAAAAAACTTTCATTTCGGTAATAAACTTAAGTTCAACGAAGTTTAAAGCCATTCTTCTAATGATATTTCAATAGCGTGCGAAAACAGCTCGCATGTGTCATGGCGTCGGTCTGACATCACGCTTAGGTAAACATATCATTGTGTCTATGCGTAGCGAAGAAAGTGAACAAAATATCAAATTAATTCATGTGATAAAAATGGATTCCAAAAATTATGAGTGGTGTGCAGTACGGCAGTGTAAAAACACATCAATAAGAACACTCAACATAGTACATGTTCCAAAAAAGAAAATAATAAGAAATAAGTGATTAAAAACGATATATATATATATATATATATATATATATATATATATATATTTGCTCTGGGCAAATCTTTCACTTTACTGTACAAATGTTTCCTTCCCGTTTCAGTTGCACACAACTGATTGCATCATCCCCATATGATGGTCTTGAAGACCTAAAATAATTGAAATTAATTAGAACAAATATATTTGACTTGGTGATTTATCAAATTTTAGGTGTTTTCTATGAGGAAAAATACTACTAGTACTAGTAGGTGCTTATTAATTACAGAAATGTAGTTGTTTTATCGGGTCTTAACATGTTACTAACTCTGAAATAGCAACTTACAAGCTGTGAGGGAACTAACCTCAAAAATAAACAATGACGAGTTTATTGTAAAAATAACTTATGAAAGTAAAAAAGACTCGTATGAGTTCAAAACGGGTCTGGTTATATATAAATTGGATGTATCCAGGGTTAAGATAAATACAATTTACTTGCAAGGAAGTTTTCACGTTTCTAAACTCAGACGAGCAAAATTCTTCATTTGTTAGGAGGAATCGCCCAACATTAATACATCAATACTGGGCAAATTTGAGCTATTTGCCTCAACAAAGCTTGGTTCCATTGTTATAGTAGAGTGGAGTCGATAAACCACACGTAAAATAATAAAAAATCAATCCAAATGCGGAATCAGTAGTATTCACAACAACAAAACACTGTGAATGAGAGTACTGACAGCGGAGTTTACCGAAGCGTAACGTCATGCGCTGTGATTGGCGTTTCAGTCAGAATGGCCGATTGCAGTATTTTAATGTTTTATTTTATTGAAAATCTTAATAATCTGAATTTTTTAAATGAAACTAAAGCAGTGTTTTAAATTTTATTCAATATGAATTTTCCCCTAAAATCATTAAATCGGCAATTTTTTGATACTTTCGTCATGCCTATTATAAATTTCTAACCCCCTTAGTCAAATTAGAGGGAATGACGAGATGCATAAATATTGGATATCTTGTAAAAATGCATAAAATATCTAAATCAAAATTACAGTGGTAAAAAAAAACGCAAATAGCACCTCACTAACATCAATCGAATTCTAGTACAAATTTTCAAACTAATAACTAAATTTGGAGGAGCTGTAGATATGTGCAATGTTCGAAAATCCTCGAAAACTTTTGAAATTTCAATATAAAAATGCGGCGGTAAAAAAACAATTCAAACTTTAAATGTGCGCTTTTCTCACATCAACTCAATCCAGGTAATAACTTTCAACCTTCTAGCTCAATCATCAGAACCGGTGGCATTGCGCAAAACCTCAAAAACCACGTAAAAACATTAAATCTTCTACAATGAAATAGCAGTGGTTTAGTAAAACAATTGAAACCACTACCGTGCACTACCCTAACCTCAACTCAAATCACGTAAGAAATTTAAACCATCTAACTCAATCTGGATGAGCTGTGGAGATTGGAAAATCTTCAAACACCACGATAGAGCATGAAATCCCTTAATAAAACTGCAACAACAAAATTATACTGCCACAGGACTATTCCACGTCAAAATTTTCAACCATATTATTCAATTTGGAGGTGGTTTGGGGATGCGAAAACTTATTTTTTTTAGATCCATGCACACTCTATAAAGACCCAGGAGTGTTGGAATTACAATATAAAAAACTTTATCACAGCAAGCTGCATTAAGAAAACAGGTTTTCATAATGTATTCAGTTCAAAAATCTATTTATTCAATCAAAATATTTTTCCAAATTCAAACCAGGTTTCTATCTATTCAGATTACGAACTTTCAACCCTATTGCTTCAACATTGCGCCTTTATCGTGTAATCAAAATTTGTGTCCTCCCTTGTGGCTCAACCCCCTAGCCGATTCGTACCAAAACCAATTCCATCTGAGGCAACATGAAAATCTACCTACGTACCTACCAACTTTCAACCCTACTGACCCAAAAGTCTGTATCGTGAAATTCCTCCCCTGTGACTCAACCCCATTACCGATTCGTACCACAATCCATCCTATCCAAGATGACATGAAAAACTATCTACCTACCAACTTTATACATTCATACGAACAATGATATATATATATATATATATATATATATATATATATATATATATATATATATATATATATATATATATATATACAGAGGCGCCGACTTATGAAAAATATTGGGGGGGCCCATACTGGAGGTCTTGCCGCAGGAAATTTTCTGAATTTTAGATGAAAAATAGTAAGTTTTAAAAATTTTTTAAGCATTTTAGAGTCATATGGTCAACATTAGAACACCGAAACCTCAACTCTCGATAACTCGGCACTCCGGGAAACTTGAGAAGCCTGACACATTTTTTGGCATTGAAAAACGAAACAAAACATAAACACGCACGGTATTTTCTTGAAATACAGAAATATTTATGCTTATAGAGATAGACTATTACAGAGCAGTGAATACATAGCTCCGAAAACACTGAAATTATATTTGAATAAAGCCTCAACTATCAAGTTTAAAGTATAAAACATAAAATATTGCTGTCGCACAGTAATAGCACTTTGATTTAATAAGTGAAATACTTAGCTAATTTCAGTTCACTTGGAATAAGGCTGAGGGTTCATTTAATGAAAACAATATCTCAAAGTTATTGCTTTGAAAATATATATATATATATATTATAATATAATAAATATAAACATATTTAAGTATTTGAAAATAACTAATACAGTAATATAGTAATACAGTACTAAACTAGTACTCATATTTTCAAAATGAAAATTTGACATTATTTATGTATTTAATTCTCCCCTTCATAAAGATTTTTTATATTGCTCTAAATACCAATACTAGGGTTAGAGTGTGTTTAGAAAGGTGCAAATGTCGAACGTCTGACTACATTACTGAATATTAAGTCGTTGATGACTGGTAGGATATCCGATTCATCCAAAACATCTCGGTGGGCATGAAGAACAGCCAAGTTGTTCAATCGCTTCTGTTCCATTGTTGATGGGAGATATGACTTCAGACGTCTAAGAATCCGAAATCATCGTTCTGCTGTTGCTGTCGTGATTGGAACTACTTAGAAAAGCTTAACGCACTTCACTAATTCACATAAAATTTCTCCAACTGCAGACTCTTGTGGAATGTTACAACGAGCATGTTTTTGTTTTTGTTTTTTATTAGCGATATCGGCTAACATATTCAAGTGTAAGAGCAGTCTCTCAATGTCTAGGTCGTTTTTGAAAACTCAGTTGATTTTACAAACTTTGTTTCACCTCTGTTTACTAATAGCAAGTACTCTTGGTCAATTGCAATGCCCTGTGTGAGTCCAGTTGATGCAAACTGCTCAGTAATGCAAGATTGCACCTTTTCAAAAACTTCAATGTAAAGAGGTTTATAGTATTCCTTCGGGGTTTTGAAAGTGTGCGGAGAGCTGGCTTCGATGTTTTCATTCTTCTTTGGTATTATACTCGATTCCGAGGAAGCAAAGGATCACCATCTTATGAAGGTTTTTCTTTCAAACACAATTCCGAAAGTGTGCAAAACTATCACGCCTTCCATTGCGCATACAAATCGATCCCTCATATATTTTTTTTCAGATTAGAAATATTTAGATGCGGGCATTGAATTTTTTCATTTACATCCTCTACTGGGTTCATTGCATGGCAATAAAGACGTAAAAAGAAATAAGTCTTGAATTATTACATTGACTCAAGGGTGCCTGCACGTTTGTAACCCTCCATTGTTTTGTCCTCTGGAGAAAAGGAAAATGAAAAATACCAACATCATTTTGCAATTTTACAAAGCATAATATAACTAATGATTTTCTTAAATCATTGGGGGGGCTCCGCCCCCCCAAATTTGATTGAGGGACTCGGGCCCCCCCAAGCCCCATGGAGTTGGCGCCTATGTATATATATATATATATATATATATATATATATATATATATATATATATATATATATATATATATATATATATATATATGTATGTATGTATATATATATATATATATATATATATATATATATATATATATATATATATAAATATATATTTATCTTCATACTCAATCAGCAGAAGCTGTGGAGTTGCACCAATCCTTAAAAAATACGAAAAAATAAGAAATCTCTACTTGATGGCGGCATCAACTCAATCTAAGTACGTACTTTCAACCATCCAACCCAATCTATGTAGAAGAGCTGTGAAGATGAGGAAGGCTTCAAACGAGAAGAAAAAATTGCGACACAAACAATGTTGTTATTTTATTTTTGTTCCATTTTATGAGTGCGTAATCGTCATTGTAAAATTTTCCATTGTCGTACTTCTGAATGTACTCCTCCTCAAATTGAATGTGCACGGCCAAACAGTCGTTAATAGATAAAATGATAAAACAGAAATGCGGTTCTTTCTAATCCTTTCTAATCTAATCAGCTGTTAATAATAATATAATGAAAAAGTGTTTTCATAAACCTGGTTCTTGATCTCATTTTGTTCCTAACCATTACATTTTCTATTCAAATTACATAACTGGTTTCGATTTTTGGGCACCTTTATTGCTTATGTCAAAAAGAAGAATCTAGTAGGGTACCGAGAAATTTATTGACAAAGTTCAACAAGTATAATAATCAGTGATTATGGTTATAAGATATCTCTGACCTTTCGAATTTACAAACACACAAACCTAACTAAAAGTTCTCGCTGTTTAGGAACCCCAACAATCTCCATGCCTAGATAAGAAGTTCGATGTTTTGTATTTTTACTGAAGAAATATGTCATGAGCACTGAAGTAGGGAACTAGAATAAAGAAAATTGTTCGGTAATCACGTAGTAGGTATAGGTAAGGTAACGGCAGTTTTATAAATATGATTGTTTGTAACTTTACGTATTTAGGACTGTAGAAGACGAATCTGTATTCAGCTTATTCAGGAAATCGACAGTTTCCATATATTCAATTTCGAAAATTTCTCAAGAAAAAGTCAACAAAACTCTGTCATATTTACCAAGCTAGTTAGTTGAGTACTCATCGTACGCTGACTAGTATTTGGGAGGTCTCGGGTTCAAACCCCGGGGCCGACTGGTCTGCCATGAGTTTTTTTCAGAGGTTTCCTCATGTTAATGTAAGTCTAATGCATGCAAACTTATAAGGCGAATGCTGGGCCAGTATTAATCCTCTGAACCCTACCCACACTTCCTATGTTCCATAAATATCCCGTCTCACCTATCGTTAATGCTCTTGTACATACAAGTGTATCCTCTGATTTGGCTGAAGAAGTTAATCCCAAACACAAGCTGCCCGCCTCCCTGACACGTACTTCAGGGAGGAATGGAACACGTGTTTTTCCTTTTTTTTTCCTGCCATAATGGATGGCTTGCATTATTGAGTACCATTATTGCATTATTGATACCAACCTGAAATAAGGATCTACGGAGAGTGACAAACTCTTCAAATCCGAACTCAGAACAATCGATTGATTGTGCTATTTAAAAAATTGAGCTAACCGATCCTAACCCCAACCTAACTATTTTAACCTCCAAATTCAAGAATGTAGGTATCGAATTCATGAAGTAGATGAATTCCATTTTGGAAAAGGTTGCCCTTTTCTAAATTAAATTCATATTAGATTGAGTTAGCATAGGTGAGCTTAATTTCAAATTCCATCAACCATTAAATTCTTTGTTCAAATCCCTCGTGTTCATCCCAAAAATGATATCAAATCTTATTTTAAATTGGTATTACTCAATACTGGAAGCTATATATTATGGCGGCATTTTGTGGCATTTTGAATTTTGAAATTGATTATATGGAAACCATATTCTTTTTCAGCCGTAATTTGGTTTATTTTATCATACTTAGAGAAGCTGCTGTTATACTCCATATTTAACAATGTTTCGTATACTATATACAATTCGAATACAATCACATGTGTCGTGTATGTCAGCGATTCACAACCTGTGGATCGCGACCCCCTCCCTAAGGGGTCACGAGCACACTAAAGGGGGAGGAGCATATCCAAGAGAAACTATTATTTAAAATTGATTAAGTGACTGAAAGGAAAGCGCTCCTACACAACAAAATACCTTCTTTTAGGTATTGCACTAGGTGTATAGCCGAAAAACTCAAAATATATTATTATGTTTAAATTTTATTTTATGCGGGAGCGAGATACAAATTATGATGAAAAATTGGGCCGCGAATCCTGAAAGGTTGAGAAACGCTGATATATGTTTCAAAGGCAATAGTTCCCAACCTAGGGGGTCATTTTGACTGGGGGTCATTTTGATTTTTCAGGGGGACAATAAAAAAGATTCGACTTATTCAGAATCTTAATTTAACCTCATGATAGTTCTTAGTCGCCTCTCAGGCGAAAAACAATTTATTAAGAGGAACTTTCCAGATGGTTTTTCTTCTTGAATATATTTATAAATATTAGCAATCACTTCACGTGCTTGAGAACTTGAAACTTCATTATTTTTCAACATGATTTGAAATTTGATATTAGGCTGATTACGGCACAGTTTTTCTATTATATTTGCTTAAGCATCAACGAAAGAGACAATTAGAAAATTATCTTATGTACATCTTGTATACGGGGCTTCATACGGCCCTAGTTAATTTGCGGCAGCTGTTAATGCGTTTCGATGCTTGCAAAAAAAAATGTTCAAATACAACTCATCGAAAATTTCAAAACACGGCATTTTTCTGTGCAAATGGACTAGTCAACATTGAGAGACAGCGATGCTGTATTGCTTACATATGCGTGATACATTGATAATGCTGATTTTGCTCAAGAAATGTTATTTTGCACATCATTAAAATGCTGATCAATTTTTTAGTGTACCTACTATATATATATATATATATATATATATATATATATATATATATATATATATATATATATATTATATATATATATATATATATATATATATATATATATATACATAACTTATATATATATATATATATATATATATATATATATATATATATATATATATATATATATATAAGTATATATATACATGATGAAAATCCAGAAATGCTTCGTTTGTGTTGTGTTATTCACAGAGAAAACTCGGTAGCTAAAAACAACTTGAATTATTGTTATTAATTAATAACATGCTTATGATTTCTTCGTGCAGTTCATCAGTTAAGCTACTTAGTGAATAATTACAAATATTTAATAATAATAATTAAGTTAAGCTACTTAGTGAATAATTACAAATATTTAATAATAAAAATTATGCATATATATATATTACGGGGGACATTTCAAATTTTTAGAAGCTTTGGTGGGGCATGCCATCAAAAATGTTGGGAAACACTTTTCTATCTAACCTCTAGGGAAGTAGCAAGTTATCCTTGGTGAAATAGAATAGGCGACGATATTGCATTCTAGCAAACATCAAATCTCAATGCTCTGCGCAGTATGAGCTGAGCCAACGATTCTAGGAAAAGCAAGGTAGTCGTAAGTCGATACCAAAATATCCTATTGTTTACAGCCGACACGGCGGGGTCTATTAGAATGCTGTCGTTGCAACAGTACGGCATTATTATGCCTTATGTCGCCGCTTTTTATTCATTTTACACCGTGTGAGTGTGTAGGCATGGCAATCATGGCATAACCATTCGATAAGACGCGACTAGCCTACGGATATCGTTACCGGTATAACACAGGTTTTCACTTTCTGAAATCCAACTACGGCAACAGAAAATATTGCATTTTTGTCACGCATTGCTAGCAGATTCGATGAAGACTCAAGAATTGAATATCTTCAGTCAACGATCACCTTTTTCATAGCAAGAACGTAATGGAAGCTTTTCACTTTGTCATATTTCAACCAAGCACTTCACTTGGTGCTTAAGTTGCCTAATGGAAAACAAGTAAACAAGTCACTCGAACCATGTGTAACTACAATGTGAAAAAATTTTTCATTTTTCAACTTCATCATTATAAACTATTGTAATTCTTTCCGGAGAAATCAAAGAATAGAGTTTATTAAAATTACAAAGTTATCATTTTCTATCTACCACACAGTAATGAAGCGAAAAGTATTCATAGAAAATTTGAAAACTACGAATTTATAAAAATTTAAGGTGAAGGTATTTTTCGCGCGAAATGCATCGCGTCGAGAAGCCATTCCCACGAGTCGAATTATATTTCAAAAATTACGTTTGAACAGCAAACCTAATTAAAAAGTAGAAAATAATTAATTTTATTAAAAAAAAAATTGGGAAGTGCATCGTGGTTGAGGAAAAAAATTGACACCAACGAACGAACGTTTCTCAACATCAAGTCAATCCACATATAAATTTCAAGCCTCTATAGTAAAAAAAAAATTCGCGAAGTGCATCGTTTACTGAAGCGAAGCGGGTGGAGATGCGATTTGAACGGAATAGTCCCCGCGCGGGCCAGCGCGACTGAGGAAAGTGGATGAAACTACCCAAAGGCACTTCCTCTATATTAACTCAATCTACGTACCTACCAAGTTTGAAGCCTCTAACTCAATTTGCAGAAGCTGTGGAATTTGGCAACTTTTCAAAAACCACGAAAAAACAAATATCTACATAAAAATGACGGCTTCTGGAAAAATTTCACCAAATTTTAGTTGTTTTGTTCTGCAATGAAAACAATCCCAGATAAAAATAATTCAGTTCATTTGGTACGATACGAGCAGACATGAAAATGTCATAGAAAATCGTGGTCTAGGAGGTCTAAAACGGATTAGAAAACTACTCCCGCACCTGACTGCTTTCCTTCGATACACTGCAATAGGATGTATTTTATGGGGTAAAATACGACGAATAAAGAAAGCGTGTGAACAGCAGAGATCGCTAAGGTCATATTTCCTCTAAATTCAACTTGGGGGGAGCCGTGAGATAAGCAAATCCTTCACGAAAAAACATGAAGTCTCTACATTAAATTGGACATAGCACTTTACTAACATCAACTCAATCCACGTACAAATTATTAACCCTCTAACTCAATCTGGAAGAGCTCTGAAGGAGCACGAAACCTGAAAAACCTCGAAAAAACATGTAGTCTCTACACAAAACAAGCGGAAGTTGAGGAAAATAATATCACTGCGAATCCATACTTTCTTAACATCAACTCAATCCACGTACTCAATTTGGAAGGGTTTTGATGGCGCAAAAATCCTTTAAACCCAGGTTTTTTGCTCAATCCCGTACTCTCCACAAAGCTGTATAAGGCTGAATTTAGAATATGTTGTTCATAGTTAATTACATCTTTTAGCTTTGGTTTGATGCATCGCTCCACCCTTCATTTCCCAAAGTTTAATGATGCCGAAATGTTGACTAAGTTAACCCAAATTTTGACCTCTCTCAAAGACAATCCCAGATACCAAATATAAGCTCAGTTTGTCTGATTGGAACTGATGGAGAGTCCAAAGATACTATATATATATATATATATATATATATATATATATATATATATATATATATATATATATATATATATATATATATATATATACCATATGTCCCAAAATAAAGGCACCAACATTGCTATCTCGGTTAATATAGGAGATAGAACAAAAGTTGAATGTGAAATGTTTTAGTCAATTCCTGGGTGCTTTCAAATCTTTTTTGAGATATGATATATCTTCATTCGTTTTCGAGATAAAAATGAAAAACCAAAAATTGACGATATTGTTTTTCCTCCATCAATCTAATATCGTTGTTTTGTGTTGGTGGAGACTTGTACATTGTATAGGCCCTTTTTGATTAGCATTAGAATTATGATATTTTGTACCCTCTACCGTCTTCTGTTTTTCAGATTTTAATAACTACTTTTGTTTTTCATATCATATGTTTTTGTGTCGGACGAGGCGGTAGTTGATGCTGGTGTCCCTCAGGGGAGTATCATAGGCCCACTACTGTTCATCGTATACATTAATGACCTCCCTAATCTTTTTCACGATTCGACTACTGGAATCACAATCTATGCTGACGATACTAATCTGATCGTGAAATCCTCCGATCTGGGTACCGCCCTGGCAGAGTCTGCGGCTGTGGTCGATATCTTTGCGGAATGGTGCTCGAAAAATCACTTAAAAATAAATTTTGATAAGTGTGAGTGTTTACATTTTCAAATTCGGGCAAACTCCCCATTAGGATCTAGTCATGTTCACCTTACATACGGTGACATAGCTCTTAAACCGTCCACTAAATTTCTTGGATTAATACTATCCTCTGACCTAAAATGGGGAGAACACATTGATCACCTTAGTAGTAGACTTATGTCGGTAATATATACGTTCAATGCCTTGAAGTGTCATCTTAGCATAGATGTCTTGCTTATGCTATATTTTTCGAACTTTCAGTCCCTCCTGGCCTACGGGATCTTGTTTTGGGGGAATAGTCCTCACTCTGCAAGGATTTTTGTGGCCCAGAAGATGGCACTGAGAAGCTTGTGTCGTATGAGACATCGATCTTCCTGTAGGGGCATTTTCAGGGAAAATAACATTCTCACAGTTACGGGCTTGTACTTGTTCAGGTGCCTTATGTTCATCCGCGGCCATAGTGAACTATTCACTGATTTTGAAAATCATAATAACACTAGGCGCACTCATTCCTATCTCCTGCCTCGGCTCGCCTTAACTACCTCACAACACTGTGCATCATACATGTGCATGAAAATTCACAATGCACTACCGCGCGAGTTCCGCTCGATTTCTCGGCTGCGACCTTTTGAAGAGGCGATCCGCAGATTTTTGATAAAACTGGAGCCTTACTGTCTTCAGGATTACTTTGATGCTTGTAGAACCTAAATATGATATGTTCGATTATTTCTGACCTGTTTTCTTTTATTATAAGATATTGTAATACTATGAGAATAAAATCCTATTATTATTATTATTATTATTATAACGGCCATATATATATATATATATATATATATATATATATATATATATATATATATATATATATATATATATATTTATATATATATATATGTTAAATACTGGGGTTTCATTTACACAAATAAGAATAACTATTTAGACCAATTCCGTTTATTGCTCCATACGTTAACAACTTGTTCATACGTTCAAGCATACACGATGATTTCCTCTTCTTGACTGTCCTCTCGTGCGCAGTAGTTTCCTCTTGCTGCATTAGTAAGGCGCATGACTGCTTGTACCACTCGTCCGTCCTGACGTAACAAATGATGGGGAGCGTAAAGGGGGTGTATAGGGATACCGTTAACACGGCCATCCTGTGAAAGTACGTCCTCGCACTGTCCATCTGTAAGCATAAAGTACGAAACAGAATTTTCGTTATACCAAAATCAACCGATTTTTTTTTTTTGTAACATTCTTTTTTTCAAACAAAGTGGAATCACCACCTCTTTATCTATTATTTTTTTTTAAACAGAGTGGAATCAGCACCTCTTTATCTATTATCTTTTTTTTTTTTGTAACATTCTTTTTTTTTTTCAAACAGAGTGGAATCACCACCTCTTTATCTATTATCTTTTTTTTCTTTGTAACATACTGGTATTAACCTTTTTTTTAAAACATACTGTATTAACCTTTTTTTTTTTTTTAGACCAATTCCGTTTATTGCTCCATACGTTAACAACTTGTTCATACGTTCAAGCATACACGATGATTTCCTCTTCTTGACTGTCCTCTCGTGCGCAGTAGTTTCCTCTTGCTGCATTAGTAAGGCGCATGACTGCTTGTACCACTCGTCCGTCCTGACGTAACAAATGATGGGGAGCGTAAAGGGGGTGTATAGGGATACCGTTAACACGGCCATCCTGTGATAAGTACGTCCTCGCACTGTCCATCTGTAAGCATAAAGTACGAAACAGAATTTTCGTTATACCAAAATCAACCGATTTTTTTTTTTTGTAACATTCTTTTTTTCAAACAAAGTGGAATCACCACCTCTTTATCTATTATTTTTTTTTAAACTGAGTGGAATCAGAACCTCTTTATCTATTATCTTTTTTTTTTTTTAACATTTGTTTTTTTTGCAAACAGAGTGGAATCACCACCTCTTTATCTATTATCTATTTTTTTTTTGCAACATACTGGTATTAACCTTTTTTTTAAAACATACTGTATTAACCTTTTTTTTTTTTAGACCAATTCCGTTTATTGCTCCATACGTTAACAACCTGTTCATACGTTCAAGCATACACGATGATTTCCTCTTCTTGACTGTCCTCTCGTGCGCAGTAGTTTCCTCTTGCTGCATTGGTAAGGCGCATGACTGCTTGTACCACTCGTCCGTCCTGACGTAACAAATGATGGTGAGCGTAAAGGGGGTATATAGGGATACCGTTAACATATATATATATATATATATATATATATATATATATATATATATATATATATATATATTTATTTATTTATTTATTTATTTATTTATAATTTTTACGAATTCTGGAACGCCTTGAGATGGGCTTCCCAATGATATGTCACTTGTTATAGAAGTTTTCCGTTTCAATCAAGTTATTCAACGAAAACCAATTTGAATATGGAAGAAGTAGGTAATCATGGTAGATCATGACAAATAATAAAAATTCTTGATTGACTCCAAGCCTTTCCACAACTCCACTCTGAAATTCTAGGAAGGATTATTTTACTGAAAGTAAAATCATGGAATAGGAGGTACCTTCAATAAAATATCTCTGTTATAAATAGGAGATACTATGCCATTCTATCTAGAAAATTGATATTCCATAAATCATAAATGTTCACATTTATCACAAATCCCACATTCCTCGGAAATTATCAAGACAATTTATTCGAATCCTTTATTTATTAATTTTTTTTTAATGCCTTCTTAGCTCAAACAAATTTAGCCGTTTCCTTCATTCTATGAATGGAGCACTGAATCTGAATAATGATAAATGCAAAGACACATGTACAAAGGTTCTCAATCAAAGCGGATAACTTTTCTATGAAGCTCATCTCAAGGTATTTCATAGATTTGCGCTCAGGATAATGGTTTGCTAACCATAATGAATAATCACTTCTTGAAAAATCCTTTCTAGAATTTCAGAGTGGAGATGTGGAAAGGCTTGGAGTCATTAAAGAATTTTCATAAATTGTCATGACCTACCATGATTCTTTCTTCCATATTAAAATTGGTTTTCTTTGAATAACTTGATTGAAACGGAAAATTTCTATAGTAATATAGATATATGACAAGTGTCATATCATTTGAAAGCCCATCGTAAGGCCTTCCAGAATTTTGTAAAAATCAAAGATGGCTGCCATATGAAAAACAAAAGTTGTTATTAAAATCTGAGAAACAGAAGATTGTAGAGGGTACAAAATGTCATGAATCGAATGCTAATCAAAAAGTGCCTAAACCTACAATGTACAAGTCTCCACCAACACAAAACAACGATATTTGATTTTTATCACGAAAACGAATAAAGATATATCAAATCTGAAAAAAGATTTGAAATCAGCCAGGAATTATCTAAAACATTTTTCATTTAACCTTTTTCCTATCTCCTATATTAACCGAGATAGCAATGTTGGTGCCTTCATTTTGGGACACATGGTATATATAATATGGAGACATTGAACAAACTTCTATAATGGTGGTCCAGGAAATTTAAACCTTATTCAAAAACTACTCCCATGCCCCACTATTGAGTTTCGATACAGTACAGTAGTCTATTAGTTATGGCGAAATACGACTAAAAATCGATTCGTGCATTTCTTTCAAAAATTAAAAACATAACTATAACAAGATTTATATAAATATTGATAACTGTCGATTTCTGCGACAAAAAAAGCGAAACTCTCTCCTTTGAAATCATGGCAGAACGCGAGCACGAGCCGTCTATTAGATTTTAATGTTACTTTCGTTATATCCGCAGCAGCAAGTCGAAGCACTACCAGCTACTATGATAACCGTAATTACCATGGTTTATTTTTTCCTAACTCGGTTAGCAGGTAATTATTGCACGGCAGTTCCTGTTATTGTGGATCCAAACTCTGTACAGAGAACAACTATAGCCGCATCGAACCATGAAGGTCATCTGACACTGATTTCACGGGAGCATCTTCTATAACTAACTGCTATTGGTGGTCATGGTCTATTCAAAATCGATTTTGAGGTAAAGGTGTCATTGCACGACGAGATCATACTTGGTCGTTTCTCTATTGTGATTCGGACATACCGGCCATGTACATTTTGTAGGAAAACTCAGAATTATTTACTGTAAGACGCTTCAAGAAGGCGAAATCATTCATACTATAAATTCTTGAAGATCTGAAGCATAATATATGTATATATATATATATATATATATATATATATATATATATATATATATATATAGTTTTGTTCAGACCAGTAAATATAATATATATATATATATATATATGTATATAACTGAGATTGAATTCTCGCACATCACTTGGTGAAACATCATAAAGAATAAAGTATAAACTTTAAAATAAAAACACTTGGCTTATGTTTCACAATATAAAAAATATTTAGATACTCTATTTAGCAGTAACGAAAAGTCTACATGTTTCGAGTTATGAACTCATTATCACGACTTGATTTGAGTAGCAAAATTTGTAACAGAATATCGAAAAATAACGTTAGAAAAATCTAACATCGGAGAAAACAGTGGTATTTACAAAATATTTTGCGACGAATGTCCTGCTTTCTATATTGGACAGACAGGAAGGAATATAAATATTCGTGTTGAAGAACATAAAAAGTCAATTTTACAAAACAAAAATATCACTGGCTTCTCTGAACATTGTATAAAATTCAATCACTTCCTGGATCTCAACAAAACCAAATTGTTACATTCAGGTAACAAAGGAAAACGCCTTGACCTTCTTGAAATTCTCGAAATAAGTTCCGCCCATAATAGTCAATTACCCCTTCTGAACGAACAAATTGATTTTCAGGTATCACCTCTGCTTTTGTCTGTTTTATAAATTACGATGCAATACTCTCCTGTAGTCAGTCTTGATAATGAGTTCATAACTCGAAACATGTCGACTTTTCGTTACTGCTAAATACAGTATCTAAATATTTTTTTTATATTGTGAAACATAAGCCAAGTTTTTTTTATTTTAAAGTTCATAGTTTATTATATATATATATATATATATATATATATATATATATATATATATATATATATATATATATATATATTATATATATATATATATATATTATATATATATATATATATATATATATATATATATATATATATATATATATATATATTTAATATATATAAATATATATATATATATATATATATAGATATTTACATATATATTTATTATTTATATATTTTTATATATATATATATATTATATATATACTATATATACACATATATATATATATATATATATATATATATATATATATATATATATATATATATATATATATATATATATATATATGAAAAACTTGGTTCTCGGGATGAACCGCGTAAAAGATTTGAAAAATCTCGACGTTTCGGCTCCTTTTGCGAAGCCATCTTCAGGAGAATTTAGAAGGGAAAATAATTCAGATACGTGGCCTCAATCTGCCTACTCCACGAATCGAATTTAGGAGGAATCGGATGTAATACGATTGCGTGGTCTCAACCTGCCTACTCCACCAACCGTACTGCTTCCTGTCAACTCTGAAGTCTCAACCTGCCTACTCTTCAAAGTCAACTGACGGGACGATCGTCGCGTGGCCGTATTTATAGGGAAGGGGGCGGGTACTCCATTGACGTAGTTATTGACGTAGTTATTGACGTAGCATTGACGTCAATGGGGTATTCACGCACGGTATCAGTGCGGGATGCACTCCGATTGGGTGTGACACGGCGACCACTGAGAAGCGGTTTCCATGCTGATGGGAGTCTGTGACTGTCATCTCTGGTGTTCAAACAATTTGGATGTTTTTCTATTTCTACAGCTTCACGAAAAATTCGGGATTTGAAAGAACGGACGGGAGCAATAGTTCTTGTATTGGGGAAATCGATAATGTGGCCTGTTTGGGTGTGATGTTGGGAAAGGGCGTTGGTGATATCTGAATGTCTCACTGAAAGTGAATGTTCCTTGGCTCGGACCTGAATTCGTCGGTTCGTTTGTCCTATATAAGAACGAGGACAATTGGAACAGGGAATCTCATAAACACCGTGATTTTCGTTAGGAATTTTATCCTTGACGGATCTGACCAGATGGGAGAGTTTTTGTTGGGTGGTGAATATTGTTTTGATGTTTGTGTTTTTGAGAGATCTTGCGATCTTATCTGTTACTCCTTTGATGTAAGGAAGGAATAATTTATGTGTAGATTCTTGGTCAGTGGGATTGGAACGTGGTAGAGGTGGGGTGATGTTTGTGTGTTTGCGTATGTTCTTGTTGATTTGATATGTGTTGTAACCGTTCTGTAATAATATATGTTTTAGAGTCTTCAGTTCTGATTCACGGTGTTCGTCGTCAGATAGTCGAATGGAGCGGTAGATTAGGGTATTAACTACAGAGTTAAGTTGAGAGTGATGGTGGTGAGACTGGGCGTTCAGATAACGGTTTGGGAGCTACTCGATTCACCATTGCCCAAAATACCAGTACGTTATGACTTTTGAATATCTAAAAGTTCCCCTTCCCCCAAAGTCGGGTCTGGATCCGTGCCTGATATATACATATATATATATATATATATATATATATATATATATATATATATATATATATATATATATATATATATATATATATATATATATATATATATATATATATATATATATATATATATATATATATGTATATATATATATACAGTGGACCCCTAGTAATCCGACAAACGTTTTGCAGGGCCGTGTCGGACTATCGAATTTGTCGGATTATAGAGTACTGCCTAAGACCCCCTATATTCCGGAATTTTTTGAAAAAGAGTACATTGTAATCCGACAAATTACAGATCAAAATGATAAGATTCTATCTGAACTACAAATCATAATATTCTACATACCTATGTATGTCGAATTTATTAAAGTAAACACCACAATAAACAGCTTACGTTTGATTATAAAATTAACCTTATAATTGCTATAGAACTTACAGAAAATAATAACTAAATTTCACATTATGAAATAATTGTATACAAACAAATGCATAATCAAAAACTATGAATAAAAATCAAATTTTGAAGTATGAAAATATTCATCAATTTTTATCGCAAAATTATGCATGTGAACTTACATTCAATAATGATAGGCATGTCGGATTACAGGGGGCGCCGGATTAGACAGGGGCCGGATTACCGGGGGCCCACTGTATATATATATATATATATATATATATATATATATATATATATATATAATATATATAATATATATATACATATAATATATATATATATATATATATATATATATATATATATATATATATAAACATTCTTTTTTATATATAAGATACGTGAAGGCCTTGGTAGCCCAACGGTTAGATTTATCGTTAGTATACCAAGGACGTGGGTTCCAATCCCACCTTGCTCTTTGGTGTTGTATATATCCAATGAGATTCGGTTCATAACTGTCTTAAACTGTAGGTCTTCTATAAAAAAAATGAACTTCATTTCTACAAAATCCTAATTGTACAAAAACCAGTAGCTATATGAACATTAGAAGAGTTTCATATTCGGGATTTATTCTATGAATTCAAAGCATTTTTAGACTTGCCCTGTAACACGAAATTTAATATTCTTCGATAATTCAATATTTTTCTTTCGGTCCACACAATGAAAATCAATTTAAAGTTGTATCGTTTCAAAAAAGTGCCGTAGAGTAGATCATATCTTCGACAATTTGGTCCGGAAATGTGTGCCCACCCAATGGAACCAACCTTGTCCAAGACAGTGGTCACGAACAGAACAATTATTTAGCTTTCCTATCATCAAAGCATAACCGCCCATGTTATTATTACTACTTTATATCTAATATTATAGTATTTAATACGTAATACGGAATCAATGTGTCAATAGGCCAGAACGGTTCTTCGACCAGCAAATTGTCATTTCTTTCTATCCTACAGAAATCAGGTTTTACTTTTCTTGTGCTACCGATTAATTTTTAAACATAGCTGCAAGTAAATAATAATTTTGTGAACAAACATTAGTTTATCACTTTATGGATCAAAGGCCATTATACTCTGGAACACCTGACAAACATTCTCGACGTTTTGGAATTGTTGACATCTTTCGACATAAAATTTGAAAACGCGAGATAAGTAGTTCGGGAAGTTATCTTCCCTATTGCTTAGTATCTGAGATAAGAAGTATTAAATATGATATCTTGAAGTACCTTGTCAACATTTCGAAATAAACGATCAAATACATAACATTTTATCTTAAAAGTGAGGTTTAAAAATGAAATATTGTTAGTCAAATAACAATATATTTTTAGTAAATATTATAATGAAATGTCCTGTTTTCATGGCGTACAAAATCACATGAAAACATTTAGTTAGATTATAGTTGAATTCAATTTTTTTCACTATGTAGATACTAAAGAATAATGAGCAATGATTTGGTATTTCTTTTGACAGTTAGTTTGATTCCATTCATTCCGAACATTTAATTCAATCTGCACAAGCAGTGCGTAAAGCCTCATAAAGATTTCAAGCCACTATAACTCAATTTGAAGGAGGTTTGAGAATGAAATAATCCTCCCAAATCCTTTCAACTCCATGCACCCTCCAAGAATCCTAGATGGCTGAATGTTCGATATGTTTTTCATAATTAATTTTCACATTTTTTGCTTCCAGTTTGAAAATTTTCCACTCATGCACCTCCCCACCATTCCAAAATCAGTGGCCTGTGAAAAGCAGGAGATAACACAAAGGAAAAAGAGGACAGTTTTTAGTTTTAGGTGCCAGAAAGGATTAAAAAATTATTTCAGAAAAAAAAATTATTTTTTCCTCTATACCTCTCACAATTACATCTTCAGAGGCCGCCCCTCCACACAGAACTTCTCTAATCAGCCCCTAATATATACATATCCATATATATACATATATATATATATATATATATATATATATATATATATATATATATATATATATATATATATATATATATATATATATATATATATATATATAAATATATTTTTAATTGATCATAAGGGTAAAACGACTAATTTTTTTTGGGTGAATTTAAGTAAAACTCATTATTTTTTGCCAAGCTTTCGAATTTAATTTAATTCTTCTTCAGGGCTTCTGGAAGTACAACATACAGTTTTTATCGACTAAAGTACAGTTTTTATATTAATTTCTTACTAAATTTTGAGGTTATTTGTAGGATTTCTGCCAGGCTCAAAACAGATTTCGTTTTTTAATTTAAAGTAATTAAATTCGGACATCACATGTATTTTTGTTAGTATTTAACTTTATTTATGAATACTTAAGGTTAATCAGCAATTATCTCAATTTGATATTTTTCTTTCTTCCTTCATTTTATTTGACATCTACTTCCTTTCATTCTTGTACTCTGTGTTCTCTATTCATCGATCGGTCTATCATAGAATCTTGAGTTTTCTTTCGATTTTTCCAATAGGTATTTATATATGGAACTAAGATTTTTGGTGTCTGTTTTTTTTGTTTATGGAGTTTTCTTGTTTATTAATTTCAATCATTTCCAAGAATAAACAAAAAAACAGACACCAAAAAAAAATACGACTAAAACCTGGAATAACATTATCCAGGAGGTATGAAAGAGATTTAAAAACCACTCTCGCATCTCACTGTTGACTGTGTTGACTTTCTATACAGTGCAGTCTGCAATAGTCTATTATTTTCGGGAAAAGTACGACTAATTAAGTAGAAACGATGCAATTATTCTCTCCAAACTATATAGAATAGAAAATTTAGTAAAGTTTCCCAAGGATAATTTTTGCAGCATATATATTAGTAACGACGAATACATTTTTTCGACCTTCCTCTTATGAAAGAACAGTCAACTGTTAGTTGTTGTGTCGATGTTTGCATCAACTTATGATACTAGATGGCCCTGACTTCTCGATCTTCAAATATTTAGCGATGGCTTCGGCTTTTATGAATACACAATACGATCCTTGTGTGTCTCCCTCTCATCTATCCACATTTGTGTTTGTTTAAGTTGAGATTAGTTTTCAAACAAGTCGAAGTCTTCGCCATAAGAGACGCTCTGTAGAAAACATGAATACGTTAATATTAAGTCAGGGTCACAGGGTATAAGTTATCAGCTCGACTTCTTGAGATATATCCAGCTGGATAGATAAGAGATGATTTAATATTTTCATAACAGTGAGAAATTGATTTCAGAGTTTATTGCTTCTAATACTTATCTTAGTTCAAATAAAATTGAATCAATTCACAATATTTTCTATTATAAATGTGATTAAATAATGTTTATTGCATACTAAATATGTATTCACTGGGTTAAGAATTATTTTAAGAGAGAACCAATAACGGAACACGAATTCGTATGACACGCCTCGGTCACGTGGTCAGCAATGTTTACTAGGTTTGAATCTGCAAGCTGACTCTAATTGATAACTTTTCCCTGAATTTTAAATACTGTTTTTCATGGGAACTTGGAACACCTATTTTATTTCATTAGGTACTAGTGTACTGCTAATTTCGTTTTAAATTAATCATATTTTGCGAACTATATGAAATATTCCTATCGAACAAAATCGATCAGATCTAATACAAGTTGAATATTGAAACCATTACTACTACTTAATATCAATAGACTACTGTTTTATGTTGTCATCTCATCAGTATAGGTTACTTTGAGCTGAAGAGCTTTGTTGAATATTTTTCAATCTTCTCCAAAATCGATGTAGTAATATGATAAACTGCCAGGCTTCTACTGACAGAAATATTAGCGAAATTAAAACTTACGTGAATCTCGAATTGAAATTATTTCAAAAAATCTTAGTAGATAATTAACAGCTAGGATATCATTATTTAATTGCTGGCTATTTGTGGCGAGTGTAGTTCTGAACATATTTTTGCTATTAGTAAAGAGAAACCCTACTACTTTTTGTGATCATTTTTGTGGTTTTTTTTTATCCCATAAAATACATACTATTGCAGTGTATCGAAGGAAAGCAGTCAGGTGCGGGAGAGGTTTTTTTATCCGTTTTAGATCTCCTAGGTCAGAATTCTCAAAAAGTTTTTCATGTCTCACATATATGTTGGCATCTTTAGCGGCTCACATCGCCTCAGATGAGCTGAAATGAGGCCTAAATGGCCTTGACCTGTGTCATCAGCCAACAATTTTTTTCATTTTTTTAAAAATTTTTTTCGTTGCAGAACAAAAGTATCAACATTTAGGTAAATTTCTGCAACCGCATACTGGCATCTCCAGCGGATCGTATCACACCTAATGAGCCGAAAATTACAGATGAGCACCTCTCATCAGTTTTAAGAATTTTTGCTTCGCAAATGGAACCGGACTATGATGAAATTTTGATGAAACAGTCTCAATTTCATTTTTCTCATGCACCATCAACCAGTAACGATGCCAGAAAATAAAGTGATAATACTTCACATCAAGAACTACACTAAATTCATTTTATATTTTGTGCTTATAATTTTCTTACCTTTTGCTTTTTTATTATTAAAATAATAAGTGTATGTAATAATATATGTATATGTTTATAGAAAACATGAATTTTTTAACGATTAAGCATTATTCTTTGGCCCGCTACGATTGTCTAGTTATTACAAATGGCCCGTCTTAAAAAAAATTTCCCCACCACTGGCCTAGAGTATTTAGGAAATGCTTAACCTCAAATTGATATAATAAAATTATTATCTTTCTTTCATTTTTTCTTTTCTTACTAACCTTTGTCAAATGTACAGTCTACTATTAAACAGTGGTACTAATTATATGTACAAAACTTTCCAAATCAAGTTTTTAACAAGGTATTTCTTAAATAAGAATTTCTTAGGTTGGTGGAATCCGATTTAGGTAAGTATCGGATTTAGGTATTTCCTATCGTAGGAATTACTTAGGAACTTCCTTACATCTCGTTGGTGAAATCGGACATTAGAGTATGCCTTCTGATTATGAGATTCACGAGTTTTTCATCACAGTATCTTTATTTCCACTCACATGATCAATTCATCTAGGATCAGAATAAAAGCGGTTAGAGTGTTTCACACGACGAAATCTCTGTAGGAATATTTGAGGTTTGATAAATGAATCGAAATCGAAGTTGTATATACACAATAAATTGAAAAGACCAACAAAATTCACTATGTCTTTAGCATTTCATTCGAGAGATTCAAAATCAATCTGAAAATGATGAGCAAATTTTCATAACACTTGATGAGTTTTAAAAAAAATTTGACACGACTCAGATATTTTTTCAGGTATTTAGAAATTATTGTTTATACAAACATATATATATATATATATATACATATATATATATATATATATATACAAATATCTATATATATTAATATATATATATATATATATATATAAAAATATATATATATATATATATATATATATATATATATATATATATAAAAATATATATTTATATATATATATATATATATATATATATATATATATATATATATATATATATATATATATATATATATATATATATATATATATATATATATATAGATAATGTATTTATGTATATATTTACAGTCCCAACCAATTAAAAGGCACCAAACTTGAAATCACATGAACCTGATTCAGCTCTCTCATCTTAAAATGTTATTTACGACAAGACGAATTAATTTTATTTGCCCTCCTTTGAATAAATAAGGAAATGTGTGCAAAACATACTTTTTCTATATTTAAGAGCTCATATCTGCTATTTTATTTTTGAAATCAGATGTTTACGTTTCCCATCACTATACACATGAACTCTTATACGATTATGTGATTGTACAGTAAACAGGAAGAATTAAATAAGTTAATATATGTATACATATATATATATATATATATATATATATATATATATATATATATATATATATATATATATATATATATATATTATATAAATGTAATGTATATATAAACATATAAATATATATATATATATATATATATATATATATATATATATATATATATATATATATATAATTATTTATTTGAATTGTTGTTGCCTGTGAACTATTTTTAACTTTTGGATAATTATTAGCAATAACAGGCTTGGTGAATCTCAAAAAACTCGATTTTATTACAGACCTGACTGTTGATATTGGACTAAATAGCACGTAATTAATAACTGAAGACGGCCACAGCCGTATTAAAAATTTTTTGAAAAAAAGATTAAAAATCAAAATAATTTGAACCTATTTCGAACATTACGTGGGTAAAGGTTTCTGTAGTTTCCCTTAACAGCTTATAATAACAGATTTGAATGTTAATATTGGACTGAATAGCACGTAATAAATAACAGAGAATGGCCACAGCCGAAAAAATTATTGATGAAACATAGTAGTCTTTTTTAACTATTCAAATTTTTTCAAATCAATAAATGTCAAAGAATCAAAGAAATTTCAATATTTCAAAAGTTTTGAAAAAGCCACAAATGTCGTGGCGAAACGTTAACTTTTTAATAAAATCGAGTTTTTTGAGATTCACCAAGCCTGTTATTGCAAATAATTATCCAAAAGTTATATATATATATATATATATATATATATATATATATATATATATATATATATATATATATATATATATATATATATATATATATATATATATATATATATATATATATATATATATATATATATATATATATATATATATATATATAATATATACTTGACAACTGTAAACCGTGAAATCTTTTTCGACTGAAGTTCTGCTGATATTAGAGTTGATAGCACCTATAATTAGTAAGTAAAGATGACCACAGACACAAAAAATTTAAGAAAACATAGGTAATTTTTTCTTTTTGGTTCTTCAAATTTCCATTTCGAACATTATGTCGGATTGTTTGTTCTGGAGTTTGGTAGGTTCTTTTAACCAATCAGAATCTTTCACATGGTTTTTATTTATTTTAACTCTTCGGCTATCAATGTCTTCATCAGAAAACATTTTATTCCCAAATTGTGTCTCCAATCGTTTGTAGGATTCTAGTGCTTCTCACATTTCGAACAATGAAAAAATGTACATGTGTTGAATTCGAAACGAAACATTCAAAGACATTATCACTAAGTAGCCGAAGTTCATTGAAATATCCCTTTTAAACTTTTCCCTTATAAAATATCTTGTTACCGACTCCTTTTTTAGCTTGATTTACATACGTTCATAACTACTCAATATTAATTCATCTATAATTGGTATTAAATCCAACTGATGTAGAAAAATTCCACATGAAATTTTTAATATAAATTACAGTTTCATCTTGAAAACATAACGTCCTAATTAATTACTGAAAGTACACAGCCAAAAAGTCTGCGAGATGACCAGTTACAGTATCTCTTTCGATAAAACAATAATTTTGCAACCTTGCAACCAGTACAACGGGAACAAGTCTTTTTGGGCAGTTTTAATAATTTCCATTTCTGAGAATCGGTGTTGTTATCGAATAGCTGATGAGAGAGAAAGAAAAGACATGAGAAGATCTTGAGGCAGACCTGATATTTCGACAATAAACTGCCCACACAACAGTGGCGTAGTATATATGCGTTTTATGGCGACCCCCGGTTCTTTTGATCATTTTAAATTATAATAATGAATGATCCACATTCGTAGTAGTAGTTATATACCTATATAGATATATATATATATATATATATATATATATATATATATATATATATATATATATATATCAAAAAAGAAAAATAACGATCTGATCAACAAACGAAATCCCTTGCAGCAGACAATCAAACAGTTGCACCTTTTTGAGTACCAAAGAGTCCGAAACACGTGTTAGCGGCTGCTTTCATATGCAGAGTCGTATTTGTCTCCTTTTGTTTAATTTTTCCCCACGTGAAATTCATTACATTATATTTTATATCGTCCTTCCGAGGAGCTGCGGAGGGCAAAAATCCCTCCGTGGCGAAGTTCGACCAATTCTCTAAACCGAAGAGTTTGAACATTTTTTCTAATTCTATTTCAGTTTCTAGATCCTTCAGATTTCAATTGAATTAGTCATTTGGTAAGTATTGTATTATCGTATATTCCATAACCAACCACAGGCTTAGATCCATAATAAATCTGAGTTAGAAGTAGATAATCAGATAAAAAACTCGACCAATAAAGCAGGCTCCAGAGGAAATTGTTTTTAGTGGTATATTATCCAAGGGCGTGGATAATTTTTTCTTTTGGGGAGGGTAACAAAATAACAAGATAAATTTTCAAAACACTCATATTGTTTGTATGCCTTTGCCACTTGGCATATTGAGGAAAAGAATTATAAGGTAAAAAAACTTAGGTAATATTTAATGAAAACAAACATAATTCTTGTATTCTTCCTAAAGTAACCTTTTTTAAAAAAGCTTTGAACTAGAAAATAATATGTATTTTTACATGAGGATAAAATGTATATTTTTATATATGAGGAAAAGTGATATAGCACATAAATTTTGCGCTACTAAGTTGTATCAGTATTTTCCTTCAGGTGTATAATATTCATTAAATAAGTTGTATAAGTGAAATTTTGATAGCAAGTAAAATTGTTATTAAAATTCAACTTATACCACTTATTTAGTGAATATCGAGGTGAATATATCATACACCTAAGAAATAACATACTAGAATAACTTAGTAATTCAATTTTTTTCAGTTATTTGTCAAAAGTCTATCTTGGGGGGGTAATTACACCCCTTATCGACGCGAAACAGAACAGAATATTTTGTCTGAAAAACAAAAAATAAAAATTGAGTAGTGGACCCCTTAACCCTTAACATTCAGGGGGATGAAAAATAGATTTTGTCCGATTCTTAGACCTAACCGATATGCACACAAAATTTTATGAGAATCGGTCGACCCATTTAGGAGGAGTTCAACAAATAAAGAATAGGGGTTGATTGTAGAGGGATGAAAGTTTAGTATTATATTTATTTTTGAATGCTGTATCATAAAAAAATAGAACAGAAAATTTTGTCTGAAAAACAAAAAATTTAAATTAAGGGGTGGACGACCCTCAACATTTAGGGGGATGAAAAATAGATGTTAGCCGATTCTCAGACCTACCCGATATGCACACAAAATTTTAAGAGAATCGGTCGAGCCATTTTGGATGAGTTTAACTTCTAACACCGTGACACGAGAATTTTATATATTAGATATATATATATATATATATATATATATATATATATATATATATATATATATATATATATATATGTATATATATATAATCTTTTGATAATTATTAGCAATAACAGGCTTGTTGAATCTCAAAAAACTCGATTTTATTAAAAAGTTGACGTTTCGCCACGACATTCGTGGCTTTATCAAAACTTTTGAAAGAACGTTTGACGTTTCGCCACGAATGTCGTGGCGAAACGTCAACTTTTTAATAAAATCGAGTTTTTTGAGATTCAACAAGCCTGTTATTGCTAATAATTTTCAAAAGATTAGAAATAGTTCACAGGCAACAACAATTCGAATGAATAATATATATATATATATATATATATATATATATATATATATATATATATATATATATATATATATATATATATATATATATATATATATATATATGGGTAATTTTCTGCAATCGCCGCCATTTTTACGTAGGTATTTCTAATTTTCATATAAATACCCTCCCCGTTAAATATTGACATCTCCAGCAGTTCGTATCACACCAAAAGAGCTGAATTATTTTTATCTGGAATTATTTTTGTTGCGGAATTAAACTATCAAAATTTGGTTGAATTTTTCCAACCGTCGCCATTTTTACGTAGATATTTCTTGTTTTTTAAAATTGCCGGACCCCACAGCTTCTGCAGATTGAGTTAGGGGGTAGAATTTTGTAACGTACATTGAGTTTATGTTGACTTGAGATCCTTTTCTTGGATTCAGCTCTTTTTCTCAACCACACTGCATGTCGTGGTGACTATTCCATTCAAATTGCATCTCGATATGTTTCGCGATGCACTTCTCGAATTTTTTTCTACGACACAGATTTGAAATTTGGTATGTGGTTTGGGTTGATGTTGAGATGCGTTTCTTCGTTGATTACAACTTTTTTCCTTAACCACGATGCTAATTTTTTTTGTGATATAAATTATTTTCTAATTCGGTTTGCTTTTTTAACGTGATTTTTCCAAATATAATCAAATTCGTTAGAATCGCATCTCGACGCGATGCATTTCTCGCGAAAAATACGACTTTAGTGATGGGTCTGCTGCTCACGAGTTTTATTTCTACATAACTTCATGCACCAGACTTTATGAATAGTAAGAGTATAAATGACTAGAAAAAACTCTATTATAAAGTTTCTTTGCCACATTTTATCGTTATCCTAACTTCAAACGGCCCAACATTGTGTCACCTTGACTATGGATTTATGAGAAATCCATTATTCGCATTGAGTTGGACAAACATCACATTTATAGCATTCTTAAATGACTATTGCTTATTAGACCATAAATCATAAAACGAGCCATTTAAATGGAACTTATGGGATATTATTGTTTTTTTGAAGCGCATATTCTTACAATCTGACCTCAATTTTCAATTTTTTGTGAAATTACATAATTTTTTTTAATTCCCACATTTGTTAATAGGTATATATATATATATATATATATATATATATATATATATATATATATATATATATATATATATATATATATATATATTTTAAGGGCGCACCCAGGATTGAATTTCGGGGGGGGGGCTGCATCAATATGTAACATTTAACTAAGAAATTAAATAATTTATTCATTGAATAAAAACTTACATATATGTTGTATATGAAACAAAACATAAATTTACGGATTATTGTACAAAATTCGCTAAATCAACATGTAAAATTTATGTAAGAAACAGCATTTATTACTCAAATTCTTTTGTTACTATTATAAATCTCTGGGGGGGATGCAGCCCCATGGCTCCCCCCCTGGGTGCGCCACTATATATATATATATATATATATATATATATATATATATATATATATATATATATATATATATATATATATATATATATATATATATATATATATATATGCGATCAAACCTTCAGAACAGCATTCAATTCATTGTATTTAAATAATTCTATATAACTATAATTTAACAGTATTTTGCGTAGTTTTAGTAACTTTTTATTAGTTTATCTAATGAAAGAATATTTTTGAGGTAGTTCCGATTGTACTGTTGTGAGGGAAAGTACCTTAAAAAGTTTTCAATTTTTTTTCCAACATATGCCATCAGAAAATAATTTTAAATTGATCTCATAAATGTAATCTAATAAAAATATATAGATGTTATAATTTTACCTACCTCTTTCATAACAAAAAAACTCAAGAGTTGCAGAGTTCCATCACTAATGTCGTATTTTGCGCGCGAAATGCATCGCGTCGACATGCAATTCTAACGAATTGAATTATATTTTGAAAAAACACGCTTAAATAGCGAATTGAATTAAAAAGTTGAAAATAATTTATTTTATAACAAAAATCTTGCGAAGTGCATAGTGGTTGAGGAAAAAAGTTGAAACCAACGAACTTCAACATTAACTCAAACCACGTACCAAATTTTAACCCTCGAAGAAGAATTGTTTGGTATTTATTTTTTGAAGGTTAAGTTTAATTTTAAATAAAATTTTTTCGCTACTATCTTAGATATGTTCTTTAAAATCTTCCACAATCTTGTAACACGTCTTCGATATTGTCTATGTAGTAAGTGCCACGGCAACTTGAAGATATCAAATCAAATTCAACTACAACGAAACATACTCTGTATGAGACAATTATTAAAAATTATGTGCATTAATATGTGCCTATATTTTTCGAAATGCTACACAACGGAAAACAATATACAGATACAATAACGCCAACATAGATAAAAATATCTCAGAATGATAATATAACGAGTAATTGAAATTTTGAATGATCAAAAACAAAACTATCTATGCTTCATTAAATTTCTTGCGGCTGTGGCCGTCTTAAGTACCTAATCAAATAATTAAGAACCTGTTTTGTACATTACGTGGGTAAGAGTCTCTGTGGTTTCCCTTACTATCGTATATTAGTGACTGCTGATGTTAGACCGAATAGCACATAATTAGTCACTGAAAACGGCTACAGCCGCAAAGAAAAAATGTAATCCAACATAGTTGTATGTTTTTTAGACTTTTGAATTTTCTCAAAATTCATAAACACCAAATTATTTTCAATCTTTCAAAGGTTTTCGGAAAGACACGAATTTAGTGACGAAACGTTCACTGTTCAATATAGTTGGTTTTCTAACTCGAATAGCTTGCTATTGTTATGAAGAGACAAGTAAATAATAATACACAGGAAATAATTACTATATATATATATATATATATATATATACATATATATTTATTTGAACTGTTGTTGCCTGTGAACTATTTCTAACTTTTTGATAATTATTAGCAATAACAGGCTTGGTAAATCTCAAAAAACTCGATTTTTTTTTTTTTTTATCTCGAGGGACCTACAGTTTAACGCCGGTTCCGAACGGCCAATGGGCTTGTAAACGAAGTACATTACCCAACAATTTATCTTTATAAATAGAACCACTAAATTCCTGACATACACAACACCCAAGAGCAAGGTGGGACTCGAACCCACATCCTCGGCTTACAAGCGGTATACCTTACCGCTGGTCTACCGAGGCCTCTAAGAACTCGATTTTATTAAAAAGTTGACGTTTCGCCACGGCATTCGTGGCTTTATCAAAACTTTTGAAAAATTGAAATTTCTTTGACATTTATTGATTTGAAAAAATTTGAATAGTTAAAAAGGACTACTATGTTTCATCAAAATTTTTTGGTTGTGGCCGTTCTCTGTTATTTATTACGTGCTATTCAGTCCAATTTCTGTGGTTTCCCTTACCATCTAATAATAACAAATTTGAATGTTAATATTGGACTGAATAGCACGTAATAAATAACAGAGAACGGCCACAGCCGAAAAATTTTGATGAAACATAGTAGTCCTTTTTAACTATTCAAATTTTTTCAAATCAATAAATGACAAAGAAATTTCAATTTTTCAAAAGTTTTGATAAAGCCACGAATGTCGTGGAGAAACGTCAACTTTTTAATAAAATCGAGTTTTTTGAGATTCACCAAGCCTCTTATTGCTAATAATTATCAAAAATTTAGAAATAGTTCACAGGCAACAACAGTTCAAATAAATATATATGTATATATATATATATATAGTAATTATTTCCTGTGTATTATAATCTACTTGTTATATATATATATATATATTTATATATATATATATATCTATATATATATATATATATATATATATATATATATATATATATATACAGGGTGTCCCACCAGGAACTGCATCGATGGATATATGGAAAACTAAACATAGGAAATATCTGAAAATTTGGCTGTGTACTAATGTCGATGGGGGACATCCGGCTAAAATATTTTCAACGTGATGGCACTTCCGGTTATACCGGAAGTAGGTATCAGCTTGCTTATTTCAAATGGAACACCCTGTATATTATTACATATTTGGATTTTTCACAGAATTCTAGATAGATTTTATATATAATGTCCTATACCTATCTTCAACTGTTTCGGAAATATTTGAATTTATTTGTCAAAAATTACGTATGCAGATCGAGTAATAATCATATTTTTCTTCAAAAAGAACGGTATTACTGCCCAATAAAGATAAATTTCCTAATAGAGGTGGTTCTGTTTTAGCATAAGATGAATAGTATTTTGACATTTAATATACAGGGTGCTCAGGAAAGTATTACAAAAATGGATGTTGAAAAACTACAAAAAGTCCATTTTTTCAAATGAATACCTACAACTTTTATTATTTTATTCGATTCAGTATCAAAAATAAGGGCTACTTTGTATAAGGTTGCCTATTCCTAAATCTTATAGTTTTCGAAATATTTGCAAATTAATGGTTTTTGGTTAAAAAAATGATTTCCTGAAATTTTGTAATAGTAGGCGTGTGATGCCATTTTTGTTCTCGGCCAGGTTACCATGAAAACAAATTCCAAAGAGATGTCATTATTCGAAAAATTATTATATATATTAACACAATCATGCCAAGTCGTTTGAATTATACAAACGAAGATTACCTGAATTTGTTTATTATTTATGGAGAGTGTAATAAAGTGATAACAAGAACATGTGATATTTTTGCTGCTCGGTATCCGCAAAAAACCAAGCCATCACCAAATAGGTACCGTTAAAAATATAATGCAAAATTTTATAAATGTTGGATCTGTCAAAAGCAATACGCAGAAAATTAAACCATACCTATTTGGTGATGGCTTGGTTTTTTGCGGATACCGAGCAACAAAAATATCACATGTTCTTGTTATCACTTTATTACACTCTCTATAAATAATAAACAAATTCAGGTAATCTTCGTTTGTATAATTCAAACGACTTGGCATGATTGTGTTACTATATATAATAATTTTTCGAATAATAACATCTCTTTGGAATTTGTTTCCATGGTAACCTGGCCGAGAACAAATATGGCATCACACGCCTACTATTACAAAATTTCAGGAAATCATTTTTTTTAACCAAAAACCATTAATTTGCAAATATTTCGAAAACCATAAGATTTAGGAATAGGCGACCTCATACAAAGTAGCCCTTATTTTTGATACTGAATCGAATAAAATAATAAAAGTTGTAGGTATTCATTTGAAAAAATGGACTTTTTGTAGTTTTTCAACATCCATTTTTGTAATACTCTCCTGAGCACCCTGTATATTAAATGTCAAAATACTATTCATCTTATGCTAAAACAGAACTACCTCTATTAGGAAATTTATCTTGATTGGGCAGTAATACCGTTCTTTTTGAAGAAAAATATGATTATTACTCGATCTGCATACGTAATTTTTGACAAATAAATTCAAATATTTCCGAAACAGTTGAAGATAGGTATAGGACATTATATATAAAATCTATCAAGAATTTTGTGAAGAATCAAAAAATGTAATAATATACAGGGTGTCCCATTTGAAATAAGCAAGCTGATACCTACTTCCGGTATAACCGGGAGTGCCATCACGTTGAAAATATTTTAGCCGGATGTCCCGCATCAACATTAGTACACAGCCAAATTTTCAGATATTTCCTATGTTTAGTTTTCCATATATCCATCGATGCAGTTCCTGGTGGGACACCCTGTATATATATATATATATATATATATATATATATATATATATATATATATATATATATATATATATATATATATATATATATATACTTTATATGGATTCAGATATTTTCCGGTAGTAGGCTATTCAAATTTTGGCGCCCCTACTGTCCTCTACAACACGATTCCCTAGTCCACAATCATAGTAATTAAAAGTTTTTTTCAATGAAATTGTGACTTTATGATTTATGCACTATCGTCCTAATAAGACCACATTTTTCCTGTAATTAGTATGATTGTGAACTAGGGGATCGATGTGTCAGTTCCTAAATCAGTTTTACAACCCACCGATTTAGATAAAATTGCACAAGAATTATTTCTTTTGGGCATATTTCTGAGATAAGCAAAACTCAATCACTAGTACTCCAAATAGGGCGGGGTAAGGTATACATACATTAATACTACTTACACAATAATTTACATTCAATAAACTTAATTAAATATTTTTCATTGCGTTTACTTACAGTTTAAAAAAATATATTCAATGGTACCAATCCGGTTGATGATTAATTAAGTGATGTAAGTTTTAAAATAGCTTTTTGCGCGTTTTTTTAGTCGCAAAATCATCAATTAGGTATATCGTCATATGAAATATTGTTCATTAGTTTTGACTATGCACAAAAGGGCCAAGGAGTTTAGATTTTCTTTGCTTAAGGTAGATCTTAGATAATTTTTCACCCGTTTTAAGCAAGAAAATATTCTTTTACCCGAACGGAACTCAAAAAAATTATTCAAATTCACATTCTTGAGCTCAAAAATCAACTATTTGGTAGTTTTGCAAGCGCTTTTAGCTCTAAATTAGCGAGAGGTTACAGCGACAGCCAGCAGGGTTTACCGTTTTACAGAATTTTTGAAATTTTTTTTGAAAACGATATCTGCCGAACTGATCAACCAATTTTTATGCTCTCTGGGTCAATTGACGCAGTTCAATGAGAAAATTGGTCGCAATCTAAGCAATTGCAGATTGGAAATCTAAGTTTGGTGAAACTTTTTCGGCATTTCGAATGCCGCAAGCTACATTGCGTTCGGTTGACCTGTTCAAAAGTTATAATAGGTTTATACCCACATACCTACATACAGCCATATAGATATTATAATGAAAATAGTCATAATGGCTTCAGAGTACCTTAAAACGTCGAGATCTGAAAAAGCTCGATTTTCCGAAATCGAGCTTGAAACAATAGCTTCCCAATTTCCGAAAATTATTAATTTTTCCAGCTGGAAGTTAAAAGTTTTGTTCCCAATTTAGGCCCGGTTTTTCAATGCTCGGTTAAAGTGATTTAGCTTTCGGCTAATCGATAACCTTTAGGTAAACCGTTTTTCCACCTCTCATCTTGCGCTTACCTACTGCTATTCTATCGGGTAGAGCAGGGGTGCTTAAACGGTCGATCGCGGAAACTTTCAGAGTCGATCGCGAGTCGCATGGCAACACCGCCCCCGCGAGAACGTGGCAGCACAGTGTTTCTGAAGTGCAAAAATTTAATTTGTTTCTTATTTAGTAACATTAAGTTGGTCGATCGCTTTTCATCTAAATATTTTTTGGTAGATCGCCAGCACTGTAAGTCTGAGCACAACTGGGGTAGAGTAACATCACCTGAAAGTATTTGTCAAATGGCTAACTGTAAGCTATCTTGCAGACGCATGCGCTCCGTAAGTTAACTACCCCGAACGGCCCGAACAGTCGAGTTTGTTCAACTGCTTTGTAACCAGTAACCTCATTTTCTATTTTGTCAGAAGGACTAAAGTTTGCCACTATTTTCATCTTCAATGCTTTTGTTTCACCCATTTTATTATTAAATAATCAACAATAACATAATAAAACATATATTTCCGAAATCGACAGCAAAAGGGAAACGACCAATCAGAAGTGCTCCCTGAAACATCAGTACTACCAACGTTAACAAAATATATCGCTAGCTGACGGTTTGCTAGCCTAAAGTCAAACATTCGAAGGAGAAACGCAATAGTTCTTAGTTGGAACTTTAGCTGATGGTTAAGCTTAACCTATAGTCAGCTAACTGTGAGTTTTAACCGAGCATTGAAAAACCGGGCCTTAGCCGCCCTAGGCTCCAGCCTACTCAGCCTGCTGGTAAATCTGCCACTGTATATATACATATATATATATATATATATATATATATATATATATATATATATATATATATATATATATATATATATATATATATTATATATATATATATATATATATATATATATATATATATATATATATATATTTTTTTTTTTATATATATATATTTATATATATATATATATATATATATATATATATATATATATATATATATAAAAATATATATATATAAATATATATATATATATATATATATATATATATATATATATTTATATTATATATATATATATATATATATATATATATATATATATATATATATATATATATATATATATATATATATATATACATAAAACATTACCGACATAATTATTCAACAACTTTGAATGAGTGAAAATGAATTATGATCATTGTATGAAATACCATAATAATTGCGAATGTAATGCTATCTTCAAAACATTGATAAACATGGGTATCATATTTTTATTTCAAGGTTAAATTCAACGGAGCAATTCTCATACACATTATTTTTTCAAAAGATTCGCGAAATCGAATCTAGCTGATATAAGATATAGTTCATCACTATCATGGAAATGAGCGTCAAATATCTACGTAAATGATTAAAAAGCAAAAAGCTCGAAGTTGTGAAATCCATCCTTATCGAATTCGAAAGCATTCGACTTCGTAGCAATAAACAACGAAATTGAAGTTTGTAATATTATACTACAAAAAACGTAATATTTATGAATCCCAGCACGTCATCAAAATTGGCTCTTTATACAAACGATAGCACGAACGTCGTAAAACACTTCGGCCAGCGATGTTGTTTGGTTTCGTTTTCTGGTTTAGGCGAGGAAGGAATTATTTGAAAATGGAACAAAAAAGTTGCGTTTTAAAGGCCAAGGCTGAAGCCATTATATGACGTCACGATCGCCCAAGCGAATCGATGGAACATCGCAAAACATATCAACTAACCTCGATCTTGGGGAAGACCGGAGTCAGTGTTGCTATCCCATTAAAATATTAATGAATCTATTTAATTTTTGGAAAATATTTCGTAATCCTTCATTCTATCAATGTGTATATCAAATTTGTTTTAGTTTCACGTGAATTTTTTCCGGGTTCATACCGAAATCTACCGGTTGAAATTAGGTGTAAAAACTACTTGAAAGTGGAATATATCTTCTTTTTATTGAATCTTTGATCATTTTATTAGCAGGTTTTCACTTTGAAAACCTGCTTATTAAAGTGGGTGCGATTAGCAAAGTTGGACCCAGGACCAAAATACTTTTTCGTTTCATGACTTTTTATGATGCTTGTCACCAAAAACTCAATTTAGAGTTGTTTACACGACGGGTTGAAAGTTTGTAAATAGGTAGTTTCGTATGATATCTTGGATGGGATTGGTTTTGGTTCGAATTGGTTGGGGGTTGACCCCCCTGGAGGGAAAATAAATCTTGTTTACAGGATAAATGGCGCAATTTTGTAGCAATAGGGTTGAGAGTTTGTAAATAGCTAGTTTTATGATATCTTGGATGGGATTGGTTTACGTTTGAATTGAATGGAGAGTTGACCTCTGGGGGAGGAAATAAATCTTGTTTATACGATTAAGCTAGCAATTTTGAAGTAATAAGGTTGAAAGTTTGTGAGTAGGTATTGTCGAAAGATATCTTGGATGGGATTGGTTTTGTTTCAAATTGGTTTGGGGGATGGCCCACTGGAGGAAGAAATAAATAATGTTTACATGATAAAGGGCGTAATTTTGGAGCAATAAAATTGAAAGTTTGTGAGTAGGTAGTTTTGTGTGATATATAGGATGGGATTGGTTTTGGTAGGAATTGCTTGAGAGGTTGACCCCTCACAGGAGAGGAAATAAATCTTGTTCACACGATAGAAGGCGCAGTTTTGGGACCATAGGGTTGAAACTTTGTATGTAGGTAGTTTCGTATGATATCTTGGATGGTATTTATTTCGATATAAATTGGTTGGGGGGCTGACCAACCGGAGGAGGAAATACATATTGTTTGCTTGATAGAGGGCGCAATTTTTTTTTTTTGGATTTGGAACAAAAATCATAATTGAATGAAAATGAATAGATTTTTCAAACTGGATAGGTTTTGAAAACCTGCTTTTCTAATGCAGCTCGCTGCGATAGAGTTTTTGTTTTTATGTTCATCCCGTAGTTTATAGTAGGAATTCAGGAGGAATGATCCCCAAGGCAGCGATTCTCAACCTGTAGGGTGCAATCCCCTTAAAGAGCGCTGGCATATCCATGAAAAACTATTCTCTGAAAAACATGATTGCGTGACTGAAAGGAAAGTGCACACACACGCATGTACAATAGAAAATACTGCCTTTTTTTTTTGTTTTTGTTGCTGCTCTAAGATCAGAGACCATAGAGTTATTTGAGGCGTTTTCACATTCGTCCCTTTACATTATTCATTAATAGATTTTGAGTTAATTAATACAATTACAAAAACAATATAAATGATATATGTATATATATATATATATATATATATATATATATATATATATATATATATATATATATATATATATATATATATATATATATATATATATATATATATATATATATATATATATATATATATATATATATATATATATATATATATATATATATATATATATATATAAAACAAGCAAAATTATCGGTCTAGCCCTCATATGTGTTTCGGACTCTTTGGTCCTCATCAGAACGGCGTAGCCAAGTATGCGATGGAAAACCTGGAAATGAAACAGCAACAACAAGCAGAATCCCTCGCTTCGGAAGACAATCACACATTTGTAGTACATTGTTCGAACTCTCCGGTTTGGGAGATTTGGTCAAACTCTGACCACGGAGGCGATTAATGCCGTCCGTGAGATCCTGGACCGTGAAAATAAACTACAAAGAGGAAATTTATCGCGGGGAAATAGTATATAAAACAAGCAAAATTATCGGTCTAGCCCGCATATGTCGAAGCAGCGGTTGACACGTGTTTAGGACTCTTTGGTCGTCATCAGAACGGCGTAGCCAAGTATGCGATGGAAAACCTGGAAATGAAACGGCTGCTTCGACATATGCGGGCTAGACCGATAATTTTGCTTGTTTTCCCCTCGATAAATTTCCTTTTTGTAGTTTATTTCCACGGTCCAGGATCTCACGGATGGCATTATATACATATACATACATATATATATATATATATATATATATATATATATATATATATATATATATATATATATATATATATATATATATATATATATATATATATATATATATATTATATATATATATTTATATATATATATATACATATATACATATATATCATACATGAAAAATTTTTCGGAAATCGTGTTCTAGGAGGACTTGACTGCTTTCCTTCGAGAGACGGCAATAGTATATATTTTATAGGATAAAATACGACTAAAATAGGAAATTATATATCAATTTCGTCATTAATACACTGTTTATTGAATAAATTATGAATTTATAAATTGCATATAAATACAAAAATAATAGGAAGTAAACTAATCACCATATCATACATAAAAGTTAATAAATTGGACACTGAACTAAACTGAATGAATTTATACTACGTAATTAACTGTCACACAAATGCTATAATGAATGTATTACTGCAGATTTGTACTAACGTTAATACTTAAACGATCGTATAATATGAGGTGTGGCTATAAAATCTGTAAACTAATGCTGAAAAACTTTGTAATTTTATTCATACATTTCAGTATTATTATTCTTTTCAATATACACCCCTTCTACATGTCTACATGTGAATTTTTCATTATTTAAAACAATGCCTACTAGAAGTCTTCTTTTGTGGGCACTTTGGGGGGCATCCATCAATTATGTGAGGTGTTTAGAGGGAGATGGATTCGAGAGAAATCTCACTCAACCTCACGTGGGGGAGGGAGTGGTCTCGACAAATATCACGTTATTTTTTTTCCGCAAGAAACAGTATAAAATTGCGAGAAAACTGGGTTAAATTAAGTAAAGAATGTTTCTCTACTAAAATATGGCTAAATCATACATAATAATATTCAACGCGGCTTAATTATGCACTGATAGAAGAATTCATCAACTACAAATAAATTACATTTGTTTGGAAACAATTTATTCATTTATTAAATATGAACAACTATTCTTCTAACATTATTCGTTTTTTGGAAAGAATATTTCTTTTTCATATACTGTACGATGGGAAGATTATTCATAAAAAATAATGCTATAACCTTTCATAATGAATAATAATAATAATAATAATAATAAGTTTATTTCCTCTGATTACATAAAAGTAATATGGGAAAGTGTCAACAGAGAAATTGCACATACTAATGTGACACTATACAGGTATTTACAATGAAATAGTATACATATCATTACAAATACTAACAAAAGAACATCACAAAATCACATTAATACTTCTGTAAAATATTCGTCAACGGAATAAAATACTCTATCTAAAAGTACTGATCTAACAGCTGATTTGAAAGGCCTAAGATTATCGATTTTTCTAATTCTGTCGGGTAGGTGGTTGAATATTTTTATACCCAATACATTGCAGCTCCTTTGTACTTGAGTTAAACGTGTAAAAGGAACATGAAGCAACTGCGAGGTAGACCTCCTTGTTCTATATTGATTCACATCACTACAGCTAACCAAAGATGATAAATTTCTTTTAATATAGATCACACAAGCATAAATAAACATACAGGCTACAGTTAAAAAATTACTCTTATAAAAATTACGACATGACGTTAATCTAGTGAGACCAAAAATTGAACGAACAATTCTCTTTTGAATTTTAAAAACATAATCCGCATTGGTACTATTTCCCCAACAAAGTATACCATATTCCAGCGCCGAGTTGACTGAAGCATTATAATACATCTTTAGGATATTCAGGTCACAATAGTTCTTAAGTTGCCTTATTGCAAAATTTAACGAAGAGAGTTTACCGCTCAATACCGCTACATGATTCTTCCAGTTTAAATGATCATCCATCGTAGCACCCAAAAACTTCACCTCATCAGACAGACCCAGAGACTCAGCACCTGGCAATCTAACCAATGGACTGGATCTGGGCAGGAACAACAAAGTGATACTCCTCTGGGTGCCGGGGCACGCCGGAGTGAAAGGTAATGAACAAGCAGACACCCTGGCACGAAAGGGTGCGTCAACGCCACTGATCGGGCCAGAACCTTTCTGCGGACTTGGAAAATCTTACTTCCAAGTAGAACTCAATAAAGCTGAAGAAGCAATGAGAGCAACATACTGGCAAAGACTTCCAGGACTGAGGCAGGCCAAAGATCTTCTCGGGAAGTTCAACCGAGCAAGATCGAAGACACTGATCAACCTCAGCAAAACTAGTCTAAAGACAATAACAGGATTTCTTACGGGGCATTGCAGACTCAAAGAACACCTAAGGAAGCTAGGTTTAGAGGGGGACAGCACCTGCAGATTCTGCAAGGAACGTCCAGAAACACCCCATCATATACTAATGGAGTGCTATGCTGTGCACCATGAAAGACTTAACACACTGGGATCATACCAGCTGACTGTAGAAGAAATACCACGAATAGACCCCCTTAAAATCCTCAAATTCCTGAAGGTATTGAGGCTTGAGGGGCTGCTGTAAAACGAGAAAACATCGAGAAGCAGAAGAAGATGGGGCACAATAGATCTAATAAGGTCGCAGCGCATCGGTCACCATCCGCACTCACCAATACCAATACCAACCAATGGACTGAGGCACCTATTTGTGCCATTTGGAGTGAACATTAACAGAGTTGCTTTGCTCTCATTGAGAATAAGGCCATTTATCGAGCAATATTCATTCATTTTGCTGATGCAATTATTTGACAGCAAAGATAGGTCATTTATACTTGCAGCAGATATAAGCACAGAACTATCGTCCGCGTAGAGCGTAACCACCCCACTATCTTCTAAAAACTCCACTAAATCGTTTATCAACAATATAAACAGAATCGGACCCAGTGTACTACCTTGAGGCACTCCAGAGTGCAACCACTCCCTGTCAGACAAAAATTGCGAACCCCTCTCCGAAATTCTCACTGTCTGCGACCTTCCAGTCAGATAAGAACTTATCCAATTTAGGGGTACTCCACGAATACCCATCCTCTCCAACTTGAACAGCAGAGTATCCACGTCTATCGTCTCAAAAGCGCGGCTGAGATCGAAGAAGATACTCATGCAGAACCTCCTTTCCTCAAAATTTAAGAGAACTCTGTTGTATACCGACAAAATTGCATCCTGAGTAGTTTTGTTCTTCCTAAAACCGTACTGGCTTTCAGATAATAAAAGAATACGATCAACAAATGAAGTGAGACGAATGAGGAATAATTTTTCTAGCACCTTAGAAAAGACCGATAGAAGAGCGACCGGTCTATAATTCTTTAATTGAGTATGGTCTTTTTTCTTATATATCGGGGAAATCGCCGCCACTTTGAGCTCAGATGGAAAGTGACCCTGCTGAAATGATTCATTAACCAGGTGCGTCAGAGGCAAGACAATGTCCTCCGCCACATGTCTAACAATTCTGCAGGGAATTCCGTCTATGCCATATGATTCTTTTTTCGACACCGATAATAAAACATCCAAAACCTCAGACGGTGTAACCGGCGTTAGAAACATCAGATTAGTATTGATTCGCATCTGGCAACCAAAATTGTGTAATGGAAATGGAAAAGGCTGAAAGTGCCACAAAGTAAAATTTTCAGTATTCAATAAAAACTTCATAAAACTTATACTGTATTTTTTGAAGATCTATAATTTTTATGAGAAATACAAAATGTATTTTTATTTGTTTTTTAAGAGTTGTTTTTTTTGTTGTACATATATAACTTGATTTTGCACGTGAAAAGCTGGAAGTGCAATCATATATTTTTTTGGGAAACGATGTAAGTGCCATATCTTGTTAGTTAAAAGGCTGAAAGTCCAGTGCTCATTGCACGTAGAGGATGAATGTTCATAGTGGTTTGAAAAAATCCAATGCAATGGAAAGGCACATTCATCATGGCGGATGGCACTTTCAGCCTTTTCCACTGACAGTCAGCGGGCACTTTCACGGTGCTGCTTCTTGCGACTGCTCTAGGAACTAGTAGGAATTTTTCTGGCACTTTCAACCTTCTCTAGGTTATTGGCGATGTCGCTTGCAACACATTTCATGCAAAAAATCAATTTTTTATTTTTTGGCACTTTCAGCCTTTTCCATTTCCACTACACAATTGTTATTTACCTTTAGTTTATCTGTTAGTTCCTTAACAGAATTAACAAAATAAGAGTTGAAACTGTTAGCCTTATCAATTGGATCTGTGATTGAACGGTGTTATTCATCAAATATCACATCCGGT
>JARQZK010004333.1:152500-170000 GCA_030704885.1 Cynegetis impunctata
AATGCTGCGAAATATGTAGTAAAGCATCCAAGCACGCTGCATGATGGTGTGTGAAATAATTGTGACTGCAATCACGCTAAAAAAAACAAATTATCCGATAATGCCTACGTTGTGCACACATAGGGTTGCCATCCGTCCGGGTTTCCCCGGATTTGTCCTAGTTTAGGGGGCGTCCGGGGGTCGTCCGGACAGGGCTTTCAAAATATGTCCGGGTAAAACCCAGACAAATTTTGTGTCCGGGTGTGTGAAGCTTGAGTGTCAGTGACGGAGATGAGCTATTGATTGCAAACCAGTTGTGGCCGAATTTTTTCGAAACATCTATATTCTAAACTGCTCAAAATTGCATAATAATATTTTTGTATACCAGCTCACAATGCTAATGTAGAGTGAGTTTTTCCGCTAGGGTCGCAGCAATGGGAGAAGGAGAGAAACTTGCTAAATACACATACGCTTTCTTCTCTGATCAAAATAAAGTCTAATTTTAAAGAGTTGAGTTGCTCCGACTCTTACAAATTCATGATGAAAAATAAAGACATTTTGGGAAAAATTGAGAAGTCTGAAAAATTCCAAGTTAAGTTGAATTAGTAGAAAGAACTTGATCGCGTTAACATTAAAACTTGTTACTTACTTTTGCTTTATAGTTAATAAATAATTTGGACTATCCTATAATTTGCTATTACAATGTAGCATCTAGTCTATTTGATTTTGGATCTACCAAAAATTATCGTCATGAGTTGTTTTTTATTTGATGATACAAAAAAAAAGAGAAAACTGATGTAAGCTGTGTATAATAGAATTTCATTTGTTTTTTGTTGTTCTGTTTATATGGCAAACAAGCGGTTTAAAGTTTAAATAAATTAAAAAATTAAAATATACACGATGTTTTATTTTATTTAAAAAAAAATTTTATGGGGTGTCCGGGGAAAAACAAAATTTCACAGAAATGTCCGGGGTTTTTAAAATTTTTGTCCGGCATCGGCAATTTAGGTGATGGCAACCCTATGCACACATAAAGTTATTATCTACCAATGCTTATTATTTCGCGGAGAGCCTAAAGGCCAGTCAGTTTAGACATTGAAAGTCGAAAATTTAACAATAATTCCAAAATTTTTGAATTTTGGTCAAGTGAATGCTACATAGAGAAAGAAACAAATCTCATTTTGCAACCTTGCATAAAGTTCCGGACCGCGTACAAGGTTGCAAATTTGCAAATGCATCAATATAGATATTTTCTGAATTTTTAACCAAATTTCTTAACTTTTGTAATTATTTCGAGACCATCTTGCCCGTTAAAATGACCACGAATTAAAAATTTTTATAAATAAACATGTTCCGGTCAACGTAAAACGTTGCAAATTTATAGAACTGTTCGGTATATTTTTCCGAAGTATCTATCAAGTTTACAGAACTTTTGGAATATTTTTTGGTCAGTTTTTCAAAGAAAAACTTTAATTTTTAATTAAGAAAATGTTCCGTACCCTTAAATTGGTTGCAAATTTGATACGTGATATATGAAATAATATAATTATTTGATACTACTCCAAGTTTCCAGAAGTTTTGGAATTTTTTTCACAAGCAAAATTCAATGTTATTGCAATTTTAACAATTTTCCGGAATTCGGAAAAGGTTGCAAAATTTCATAGTTTGTTTTTATCTCTTTTCCGACCCTACAATAAAGTTTGAAAACTTTTGGATTTATTGTCAATTGATTATCTCAACTGACTGTACTATGCTACAACTTCAAAAACGTTGATTTTTATGGATTTTCCTCCGTTACTGAAAATCTGATAGCGTCGATTTGGTCTTTTTTTCTTCGTATTTTAATTCTCTACAATTCGTTGTTGGTTCAGAGCATCGAGATTGGTTCACACGATTTTTTGCTCATAAAAAATTAATATTGCTTTATAAAAATTAACGAGTGATATTTGCTTATCCTAAACATGGCAGAATATAAATATGGACTGTCTTTCGTGTAATGGCACTATAGCAGTATCCATCTACTATTTTTGTCACAAAATCACTCTTTATATACTCTATTGCTTGGTCTAAAAAGATAAATCAAGTGTAAAAGTGGAAAGTGAAAAATTTAAATGTTCACTTCGTTGATAAGTGAATATTTGGAAATATACAAATGACAGAAAAACTGCTGTAAAAGAGATTAAAATATTCGGTTTTTGGTGAAGTCTAATTAAATAAATGATATTTGTATTGTTTGTTGGGAATATTGGACGTTCAGATTCTCTGATGTGTGTTGTATTTATGTTTATGCTTGAAATTGTATAAAATGGCATTGTATCCTTGGTGGAGGGCCCTCCGGGTTGTTATCCAGACAGTAACTCGGTTACGATAAACTGCTCTGAAGAGATCTAATAAGATTGAACAAATGTATGCAGATTTTGAGTCGGGGTGACTCGACGATTTCTATTATTCACTGTTGGATTGTGAATGTAGAATTCACGTCGAAGAATATATATATATATATATATATATATATATATATATATATATATATATATAATAATAATAATAATAAGTTTATTGTCAATACATACAGAAGTTTTACAATTTACTTTAAGTAAATTCAATTATTTTATGACAACAAAACTATAAGATGCACCTAAAAATAGCATTTCACAAAAAATAACAATACGAAATTCCAATCAAAATAAAAAAAATCACAAAATTGACAGCTTCTATTATAAACGCATCGAAACCACAAAGCCAGCGGCTGTCTATGGTATACTCATTATAAAACCTTAAACAAGTCAATAATAACAATTAGGTTCAAATCCGATACACAAGAGAAAACGAAACTCAAACCTTGCATCGAATCACGTCATGTAACCTCTCACTATCAAATTCCATCAAAAATTTCTTGGCAGCTCTAGTAAAACATCTAATATTCTGAATACTCCTGATTTCTAATGGTAAAATGTTATAAATCCGAGGCCCAAGGTATTCTGTGCTTTTTTGGCCGAATGATTTCAATGAAAATGGGGTTTCATATTGAATGCGTCTCTGACGTGTACCATAACCGTGATCTATAATTGACAAACAATGTTTTGATCTGTGAACTCTTGTTAATAGTACCAGTGCAAAAGTCTTTCTTAGGTTCAATACTCCAGTTTCAGCATAAAGAACTTCTGAAGGGTAGGTATTTGGTTTCCTATAAATAATTTTCAGGAATTTCTTAATATATACATATATATATATACATATATATATATATATATATATATATACATATATATATATATATATATATATATTTATATATATATATATATATATATATATATTTATATATATATATATATATATATATATATATATATAACCAACTCCCTTGGAAAGTTGTTTGATAATTTTTTAATTTTTAAGGAATTTTCCTTGTTTGCTTTATGTAATGTATGAAATTGACCATGATCAACATATTTTGGTCCTCTAACAGAAAAAATTGCTGATGTCATACTAAATGTAATATTAAAGTTGCTTCCAAACCTAAGACAAAAAAAACTCTCAGGATTTTTATTCAATATCAAAGATATCACTACAAAATTTGAAAGTTCAGGAGTTAATAAGTTGATTTGTCTTATATGTAAAAGAGTGTATATAGATCAGACTGGTCGATCGTTCAAGACAAGATTTAAAGAACACCAAAAATCTTTTTTGAAAAATAAAACGGATTCAGCGTTTTCAAATCATTGCCGTGAAAACCACCACCCGTTTCCACAAATAGATAACTTCCAAATTATGCACAAATTACGGAAAGGAACCAAACTTACTTATTAGAATCATTGGAAATTTTTAAACTAAATCATAATGCAAAATGCGATATCTTGTTGAACGACCAGATTGACTTTATATATTCTCCTATATTTAGTGTAGGTATTCAAACAATAATGCATTTTCTAAGAACATTTTATTGTACCAATTTGGGAAATCCACTCGATTAGCCCTTCTTGAAATGTGTTCTCGTTGTCTATTTAGTTAATTATTGGAGAATTTTCCTCGTTCAGTTTATGTAGTAGGTATTTTAAATTGACCATGGTGAACTTGTGTATTTTTCATGATTTGACATTGTATATTACTTTACTGATCATCATTGTTGAATAAATTCACAACAAACAACAAAAAGAAGTAATCAACAGAAGTTAAATGGTGGAAATTATATATTTACAGCTCTTGTAGTTTATTATTCTAGTAATTTTCTGTTATTATCTCATAATTTAGTTTCATTTCTGAATTCCTTTACTAATTTTTGGTTTAAATATCAAATTTAAATATTAAACATTTTATATTTATTTCTAGGTATAAACACTATAAAACACTGTCTGAAAGATACCTATCACGCTAGTAAGAAAACTACTTAAACAACTAATTAAATTTTAAGAGGTGGTATATTTATAAATCCATTTAAAGATATCGTCAAAACAAAGATTATCAACACATCTTACATTATATTATATTATATTTGTTTATATATCTTGAAGTCGTCACTTAACTGAATTACAGTTATTGTCTTAATTTGATAGACTTTAATTTGCAGTGCAGCTCTCCAAACTATTATATGGGATAAAAGCGTGAAAAATAAAACAATCTTTTACAAATACCTATAAAGATATGGCAACAATTGAAAACGCCTTAAATAACGCAAATACGTTGGTTGAAAACAACTCCTCAAATCTACAATTTTTATACATGTAAGCTGACTTGGGTCCAAGTCTCATTTCAGAATTTATGTTCCAGCCGAGCCAACTAGTATATCTTATGGAATGAATGCATTCAACCTCAGTATTTTTCAGGGCCACCGTAAACACTTGTAGATACATTAAGCTGCCGGAAAGCAGTTTTGATAACATCTGTGATAATTTTAGTCCCAACGATTCCACATCACAGAAAGATAGTGTACGACAATATTAACTGGTTGGTGAATATCAGCAGATAATTTGTCTGCAAAAATATAAATATGTTCCAGTATAAAACGATTCATCTTATGAAATTTTTCGAGCTAGGATAGATTTTCAAATTAACCAAGTTATCACGGAATAAGAATAAATAATATTTAAAGAATATCAAATTGAAACGAAGAATAAATTTTGTAATAATTTCTTCCAGTGCATTTAAATATTTGTTAGGTATATGAAAAGTTGTATGAGCAGCACAGATTCTTCACAAAGGTCGTATTTTCCCCTCGTTTTTTTCTTTTTCACATACAAATCATTGTCATCTCATAGAAGGGACTGTGGAGATGAGCATAACCTAGAAACTAAAGAAAAAACATGAAATCAATACATTATAATAGCGGCGGTTAAGAAAAATACTTGAAACAAAGAATAAAAGCACTTCACTCATACTGACTCAATCCACATATGAAATTTCAATCCTCTAACTCAATCTGCAGGAGCTGTGAAAGTGAATATAACCTAGAAACCCACGAAAAAAGAAGGAATTTCTACGTTAAAATTTCGGCGGTCGAGGAAAATAGTTGAAACGAAAAAAAGACACTTCGCTAATATCAACTCAATCCACGTACGCTATTTCATCCCTCAAATCTGTAAGAGCTGAGAAGATGAGTATAACTATAAGCCATGGGAAAATATGAAATATTTATATTAAAATGTGTAAATTGCCAACGAATATTCCCTAATGTCAAATTAAACCACGTACTTAAATCATCACTTCATTTCAATCAGAAGAAACTGTTAGGTGCACAGAAACAACCTAAACTCACAATCATAATAGAAATATCTACATAAAAAAACACAGGGGTTAGAAAAAAATTAATTCTGAAAAAAGGCACTTTCTTAATATCAACTCATTCCACGTATAAATTTCCATCCTATAACTTTGCAGAGGGTTCGGGTTTAATTTAGCTTCATACTCCCTCTAAAAAGCCCTGGATGGCTAAATTTCTGACATGTTATTCAAAATTAATTCACCCATTTCGATCATACTCTTTTGTGCCACTTAATTTCCACAGAATTTGAAAATGCTAAAATTTCGACTGAATTTACCCAAATTTTGCTAGTTGTGTTATGCTCAAGAATAACCTCAGTTACCAAATTTCTTTTGGTTAGATGAGTGCCGTTGGATATACCAAAATGAACCTGGAAAAAAACATACATATGTTTTATATATATATATATATATATATATATATATATATATATATATATATAATCTCTTGATAATTATTAGCAATAACAGGCTGGTTGAATCTTAAAAAACTAGATTTAATTAATAAGTTGACGTTTCACTATGACATTCATAGTTATTCAAAACTTTTGAAAAAAATTGAAAATTCTTTGACATTTATTGACTTGAAAAAATTGAATAGATAAGATTGATCTGTCTTGTTAAAAAATTCTTTCAGACTAATATTAACATTCAAAATTGTTATTATTAGAAGGCAAGGGAAACTACAGAAACCTTTACCTATATATATATATATATATATATATATATATATATATATATATATATATATATATATATATATATATATATATATATATATATATATATTATCTGTGTGTTGTTTTCGACCAAAAATATAAAATATAGATATTTCTTTATAAGTCTAATCATCAGTGGAATAATTATTTGGAATAGAATCCTGAAATAGCAAAACTTATTTCACAACTCTGTAAAATGTGTTTCTATGAGGATAAATTCTGATGCACAGAGTCTCTGTGACTCAAAACTAACTTTCTCTTTTGCACACTTGTGGCCCATAGGGTAGGAAAGGTAGTAGTTGGGTTTGACAAGGGCAAATTTATCTTTGGAAGATCTTTTTTATGAGGGTGGTTGAAACCTTTATTTTATTTGAGACCTGACCTGGTACCTAAAAAAACATTTCATGGTTTTGTAGTATAAGCTCAAGAGTAAAAGGAATAAGTATCCAAATCAAAATTTGAATATTGTTAAGAAATGTTAACTGCTTTAAAACGAAGTTTATTTCTTCAAAAATCTAGTTCTTGATGTAGGGACAAAGAAAAGTCCAACACAGGCAAAAAAATTCATCATAAATGTATATATATATATATATATATATATATATATATATATATATATATATATAATATATATACATATATATTTATATTATATATATATATATATATATATATATATATATATATATATATATATATATATATATATATATATATATATATATATATATATATAGGGGAGGGTTGGATAATACCGCGCGGTTGATAATACCGCGCTCCATCGTAACTGAAAATCTGCTTATAGAAAGCTATGGATGTTTATGCATCTAACAGTCGCCGTTGCGACTAAGTAACACCTCCACGCACGGCAGTGGCCCACGAGCAGTGGTGCGAGCGGTACATGTGCTAAGAACTTTCCCGCTAATTCCTTATAATTTTGCTGTGACAAACGAATCCAGGTATGTACTTTTTTTTGTAGTCTAAATAATATTGTAGTAATGTATTTTGTAGCGTAATTTTGTGTTACTTAAAGTAGATATGAGTTTCATGATCAAAATGTTGTTTGTAAAATTTTATTGTGGCATCAAAACAAAACGGCGTGGGCTGATAATGCCGCGCTCAGGGCGCGGTATTCTCAAACGGGGCGCGGTATTATCCATCGCATATTGTACTCATTTTTTCTTTTACAGATGGCTGAAAGTGTACCAAAAAGGAAAAAGGGGGCTTGGGACTCACTTCATATGCGAGCTGCTTTAGAAGCAGTAAATAATGGGAGGAAAATAAAGGAAGTAGCAAGATCATTTATGCTTCCAGAATCTTCAATAAGAGATAGATTAAAAAAAGGAGAGTACTATGACCCTCGACTTGGCCGAAAGGCAATATTTTCAAAAGAAGATGAAAAAGAGTTAGCTGACCATATTATTATGTTGGCTAAAACATTTTTTGGAATCTCACAGCAACAGCTTCGCAAATTGGCTTATGAGTTCGCGGTTGCAAAGAACATTAAAAACATTTTTTCAACAGAGAAGGGTATGGCAGGTAAATGCTGGGTATATGCGTTCTTAAAAAGAAATCCTGGGATCTCTTTACGACTACCGGAGCCAACAAGCATGAACAGAGTGTTGGGTTTCAATAAAACTGAAATTGCATTGTTTTTTAACAATTTAGAAGAAATGACTTATCCAGCAGAACGTATATTTAATGTTGATGAAACAGGCATTACGACTGTTCAAAGGCCTGGAAAAATTTACGCGCCTAAAGGAGTTAAGCAAGTTGGCAAAATTACAAGCGGAGAACGTGGGCAAAATGTCACAGTTGTCTGTGCCATGAATGCATCAGGAACTTCATTCATCCCACCCATGTTTATATATCCACGCCAAAGAATAAAGCCAAGTTTGAAGATTGGAGGGCCCATTGAAGCAGAATATGAGTGCTCAAAATCAGGGTGGATCACCGAAAGCTTTTTGAAAAATGGCTTCGTCACTTTGCCAAACATATTAATGCAACAACTGAAAATCCCGCTCTACTAATTCTCGACAATCATGCTAGTCACCTGTCACTGCATGCTTATCAATTCTGCCGGGAAAATGGGATCCCTATGCTTTCTTTGCCTCCGCATACTTCCCATAGGATGCAGCCTCTAGATGTAACTTTCTACGGTCCATTGAAGAAAGCTTATCATAGAGAGTGTGATTTATATATGAAGAACCATCCATATGAAAAAATCACTCATGATGTATTGGCTTCCATTTTCAACAAAGCCTATGTAAGAGTAGCTTCAATGGACAAAGCAGCAAAAGGCTTCGAAGTGACTTCATATCAGACCCAGTTGTTGAAGACTTAACAACTCAAAACAAAAATTCATTCAACAATGACATAGCAACGGAAGCACTACCTACACATTTTATAAATGGAATCGAACCTATTGCTAGTACTTCGGTTAGTAATATTTTGGAGGTATTAAGTCCAGTGCCTCAAAAAATTGAGAAAATCAAAAGACGTTCAAAGAAGCAACACTCCCAAATTTTGACCGCCACACCCTCTAAAATGCAGCTAGAAGATAAGGAGAGGAAAAGAAGATTAAAAGAGGAAGAGAAAAAAGGTAAAGGAAAACATGTAAGGAAAAGCTTTAGCAAAGGGAAAATCTGTGAAGAGAAGAGTGTTGAATTCTAGTAGTGAAGTAAGCAGTGATGACATTCCTCTAGCAAAATTATGTGATGACGACGATGAAGATGAGATTGGTACAGACAAAGAAAATGACAAAACTAATGATAAATGTTCAATATGTGGTGAATTTGGCCGTAACAATGAAGTCTGGTTTCGCTGCTGCGCTTGTTCAACCTGGATCCACAAAGAATGTAGTGGAAAAGAAACAGCGGAAAATTATATTTGCGACTTCTGTTGAGATTAATATAAGCACCAATACTTAGTAATGTAAAATGGCTGTGAATTATGCCTAAATAAATGATTGATCTATGTATCTCCTATTATTCATACTGCACGGTATTATCAAACCGGAGCTCGCTATTCTCAAACCGGTTTGATAATGCCGCGCTTTCGTATATTTTATATTACTCTCCATATTTTTACATAGGTGCTATTGAAAGTGAATATGGTGCTTAAATTTGATTGGTATGTAACCTTTAATAATAAAAATCTTGCTTTAGTCGATCTGATCCGCACAACTTGAACATTATAGCCATATCCTCTTAAGGGCGCGGTATTACCCAACCCTCCCCTATATATATATATATATATATATATATATATATATATATATATATATATATATATATATATATATATATTATATATATATATATATATATATTATATATATATATATATATATATATATATATATATATATATATATATATATATATATATATATATATATATATATATATATATATATATATATATATATATATAGACCTTCTAACTCGCAACAGTTTCACCTAGCACAAATTTTAAAAAACTTTAAAAACCGATCTGATTCTGCTTCTGTATGTTCATTTATTTTGGACCACTGTAACTTTAATAATTGTGTTTGCTGGTATTACCAACAAACAAAAAAGTTGTATAGTTATAGACCTTGATCGAAGTAATTGAATATGTTTTACTACCTGACGAAATGACGGATGTTCTGAGAGCTAGAAAATCAAATTTCATAACGAATCATATTTAAAACGGAAATGGGTAAAACTTACACTTGAATTAAATATATGTAAAAACACGAAAATTCCTAAAAAAACAAAAAATATATTCTTTCCTCTACAGCTTACGCTTTTTGATCGAGTATTGAAGCTTTTACGTATTATTTATATCACAGAAGAGGAAGAGACATAAAATACATATAAATCAAATCCAATCAAATCAAAATATGCTTTATTGCCTTTCACAATTTATTGACAAAGCAAAAAATTCAATAATTAAACATATCCCTGAGAGGATTGATTAATGACACACAAAACAATGGAGTCCTCGAGTCCTAATATAAAACATTAGTACCAAACACATCAAGCCTACATTTTCTCAGATAAAAGAAGAAATTGTTTGCGAAATAAAAATAAGAACTAACGTAATGAAAACCAAAGATGAGTATGAAGATGAAGCAAAAAATGAAAAAAGGAACAAACGATATATAAAATATAAATTTAAATATATACACATATCGTCATATATAAATATATATGCATATGAAACACATAAATACATACAAAATATATACAAACTTTACATTATTAAAGCAGTAAACAAAACTTTTTCCGAAACCGAGGATAAGTGTCATATTTTTGTTCGGAGCCGATGCCTGTGCTATTAGAGCAAGATCTCAGAGCAGCCAGACGTCCAGCCAGAAGTAGTGCTCGTATGTACTTTCAGTGTATGGATACTCGCTATCTTGTGCCGAGGGCCAATTTCCAGGTATCAGGTGCTAAAGATGGAAAAAAACTCAACCTACTTCTCTTATTTTCTCACACTTGATTTTCATATATGATACTCAGGGAACCATTTCAATACCTTATGCCAGACCGATCGTTTGGGCCAAACATCCAGCCAGACACACATTAAGTGTGAGTATGACAGTATGATCGAAATGTCATGATGCGCCCATTTATAAATAAAAATAATAATATCGAAAGTAACTATACTCAAACATAGAGCATGGTTGAGTAGACAGTAAATAAGGAATGGAGTTCGACGAGCATAGATAATCACTATCGCGCTTAAAATGGGCGAATCATGACATTTCGCTCATCCTGTCATACTCACACTTAATGTGTGTCTGGTGGGATGTTTGGCCCATACGATCGGTCTGGCAGCTTGCATAAGGTATTGAAATGGTTCCCTGAGTATCATATATAAAGATAATGTGTGAGAAAATAAGAGAAGTAGGTCGAGTTTTTCTCCATATTTAGCACCTGATACTTGGAAATTGGTCGTCGGCACAAGATAGCGAGTATCCATACACTGAAAGTACATACGAGCACTACTTCATCCCACAAATTTTATTACTGAGAAAATAAGGTAAGTCTGGCGGCTCTGGGATCTTGGACTTTATTTGATGTGGTCATATCGATCAATCAGTATTCAGAATAGTACCTAGTCACCTACAGAGTAATAAGATCTATCAAGAAATTGATTGTAAATCCCTTCAAATCGCATAGAATGCCTTTATAGGGAATAATTTTACATCTTGTGCTGATACGAGAAATGTATCCAAACGTCATAGAGTATACATATCTATCAACAAATCAAATACGATCCTACTGATGTTTGTACGTTCTATCTATGGTTGCCATCACCTAAATTGCCGACGCCGGTCAAAAATTTTAGAAACCCCAGACATTTGGGTGAAATTTAGTTTCTTCCCGGACATCCCGTAAAAAATATTTTTTTCGAATAAAATGAAACATCGTTTATATTTTAATTTTTTCGTTTAAGTATTCTAACTTTAAAACGCTTGTTTGCGATATAAATAAAATAACAAAAAACAAATAAAATACTAATATAACACAGTTTACAACTTTCTTTTTTTTTTTGATATCAAATGAACAACTTATAAGGATAATTTTTGGTAGATCAAAAATCGAATAGACTCATTCTACATTGTAATAACAAATTATAGGATAGGTCATCTAGTTCGGTTAGATAGGTTAGGTACCCAAAAGCCTAAATTATTTATTAACTATATAAAATAAAAGAAATCAAGTTCTTTTCACTAATTTAACTTAACTTGGAATTTTTCAGACTTGCCAATTTTTGCCAAAATGTCTTTCTTTTCCATCATAAATTTGTCAAAGTCGGAGCAACTCAATTCTTTGAAATTAAACTTTATTTTGATCAGAAAAGAAAGCATCTGTATATTTAGCAGTATATTTTCTCTCCTTCGTCCATTACTGTAATACTAACGAAAAAACTCATACCACATTCGCATTGTGAGCTTCAAATCGTGTGAGCTGGTATACAAAAATAATACTGTGCAATTTTGAGAAGTTCAGAATATAGATGTTTCAAAAAAATTCGGCCACAACTCGTTTGCATTTAATAGCTTATCTCCGTTACTGAGATTCAAGCTTTAGTCACCCGGACACAATTTTGAAAGCCCCGTCCGGACGACCCCCGGACGCCCCCTAAACTAGGACAAATCCGGGAAATCCCGGACGGATGGCAACCCTACTTCTATTTCATGTATTAATTATTTCAATTTTCTTTCTATGCAATAATCAGTTATGAAATATATCGCTTTGTCTTTGTATTATGGTAATCGTTAAATTAATAGGTCCAATTAATAATTCTATTGAATAATTCAGAGCAAAGGGAACAACTCTAAAAATTTAACGTTAATGAATTTCAACGCAAGTTGATTGAAGCATTATGGTCAAATAATTGGTTCAGTATTCGGTTTGAACAAAGGCTATTTTCTTTTACGTATTAAACGATGAATCTAGTACTTAGTTATTTTTTGGAGAGTCCTCCTACAATATCTTCGAAAGTATGTGATAAGTTATTAACACTTCTGTAGTAAAAGCTCTAAAATCTTAATAGTATTTATGATATTCCCGTTGCTCTTTCTTATAATTTTATTTATTCCAGTTGAAATGAAAAATGAATAATAAGTAAAAAAACTTTTCTAAAAACCACAAACTGAAAATAACTTTTATTCTACTAGTTTCGCCTTTTACAGCATTATCAAGACTGACTCCTTCAGCCAGATACACTTGTATGTACAAGTGCATTAAGGATAGGTGAGACGGGATATTTATGGAACATAGGAAGTGTGGTTAGGGTTCAGAGGATTAATGCTGGCCCAGCATTCGCCTTATGAGTTTACAAGCAGTGACTTACATTACCATGAGGAAACCTCTGAAAAAAACTCATGTCAGACCAGTCGGCCCCGGGGTTTGAACCCGAGACCTCCCAAATACTAGCCAGCGTACGCTAAGTACTCGACTAACTATCTTGGTACATAATATAATTACAAAGACATCTCTTGAAAATATACGTATTTCGGTTCTGTACCTGGGGGTGGTAAAATATAATCGATGGGTCCAAACTATCAGAGTAATAAGATCTATCAATTATATTTTACCACCCCCAGGTACCGAACCGAAATACGTATATTTTCAAGCTATGTCTTTGTAATTATGTATTCAGTCTTGATAATACTGTAAAAGTCGAAACTAGTCCAATAAAAGTTATTTTCAGTTTGTGGTTTTTAGACAAGTTTTTTACTTATTATTTATTTTTCATTTAAATATGAACTACCACAGAGTTGATTCATCGTCCATCGAATTTATTAATTATTCCAGTTGTTTTCTTCACCTGACTTCACCAAATTTTTTTGAAATTATCATTTTGTAGAAAGAATTTTTACATAGGAATCATAATTTCAATAAATTTATGAAGTTCATGTATCGATGAAAATTATACATGTTAAATCCATTGCTTAAATAAATATGCTTATGTTAATGTGATCCTGAATTAGTTGCTTACTAATTTTCTTCAACAAATTTTAAGAGATTTGTAATTAGAAGAATCATAATAAAAAATTTGTGTAGATGTTTAAGAGTTTTGAACATACCAATAATTTTTGAGCTGAATGTACAAAGATTTCTTAATCGCCATTACAAACTCTACTATATCATCTGACTGTAGTATAAAATAATCATTAATTCATAAACTTGAAGATAAAATGTCATTGCTAGCTGTTGATGAGGAAATACTCGAATTTCAAGGATTATTTAAAACATCTGCCTGTAAAATATAACAAACAATCAATTAACATTCAGAACAATCGAAGGCCACCCTAAGCGGAAAAAGTGGTAACCGACAAACAAACAAAGCGAAAAATAACGGAAATGTGAAATAAAGTCAAATAAAGTAGGCGTGTTTATCGTTTAGGAATAGATAATTTTTCGAATTTATTAAACTGGGAAACGGAAGGATTGTTAAAGGAACTACAAGTTTGAAATCAGTAGTTTAATCGCGACTGAACCAGAAAGTTTGTGGTTAAAGATAAAAATTGATAGCAAATATATGTGGGATTCTTTTGTTTATAAACAGCGATTTATAATCTTACTCTTGGCGTGTTCATATTCATACCATTCTCACGTTTGAAATTTCTATATAGATATTTATTATAGAAACTATTGTATTCAGTGTTTTCGAAACTTGATATTCTAATCAATAAATATGAGCTGCTCTAAAATGTTTGAAAACAATTTCGCCTATTTAGATATATTTCCTCAGTTTGTGATACTATTTTCTTATCTTTTTCCTTGAGGAGCGGTATACGTTACACTTTGTCCCTAATTGAAATGTACTCAATGTTTGCGAGACAAAGATCAAGGCGAAGAAAAAACGCAGAGCACCCTAAATAATGTCGTCTTCTTCGCGCAGAGATGAGATTCAAACGGAATAAAATATGGTTTGAATAACGACGCTTTAGTAGTGACCGAAATAAAAATTAAAAATTAGTTTATTTTATTGAAAACAAAAATTCTCGAAGTGTATGAAAAACCTCGCTTCAATAGAAAACCGTAATAAAAATCAAAAAATAATTTATTTTCAAGTAGAGATGAGATTCGATCGGAATAGTCTCCGCGAAGTGCAGCTCGATGGAGGAAAAATTTTGAAACCCACAAAGAATTGTTTCTCAACATGAACTCAATTTACGTGCCAAATTTCAACTCTCTAACGAAAAACAGGAAAGTGAGCAAATTTTCAAAAATCACGAGAAAACAAGAAATATTTGCGTAATAATGGCGGCGGTTGGAAAATTCACCTTAATTTTGATAATCTAGTTCTTCCTCGAAAAAAACCTTAGATAACAAATTTCATTTGGTTTGATGGGAGCCGCTGAAGATGCCAATATGTACCAGGGGGAAATATATATATATATATATATATATATATATATATATATATATATATATATATATATATATATATTATTTATTCGAATTGTTGTTGCCTGTGATTTATTTTTAATCTCTTGATAATTATTAGCAATAACAGGCTGGTTGAATCTTAAAAAACTCGATTTAATTAGTAAATTGACGTTTCACTATGACATTCATAGTTATTCAAAATTTTTGAACAAAATTGAAAATTCTTTGACATTTATTGACTTGATAAAATTGAATATTGATCTGTCTTGTTAAAAATTCTTTCAGTCTAATATTAACATTCAAAATTGTTTCATTAGAAGGCAAGGGAAACTACAGAAACCTTTACCTATGTAATGTTCGAAAATAATAATAATAGGGTACTATTTATTTAACAGAAAGAAATTAGTCACGGGAAAATATTAAAAAAGTAGAGCAAAATTATCGGTATAGAACGTTTATATGGAAGCAGCCGTTGACACGTGTTTCGGACTCTTTGGTCCTCATCAGAACGGCGTAGCTAAGTATTGGATTGAAAATTTGGAGATGAAAATAGTTTAATAAATAAAATCCTCTGTTATGGAAGAAAATCACTTATTTGTGGTTTATTGTTTGAACTCTCCGGTATTGGAGATTTAGTCAAACTTTGCCACGGAGGCGATTAATTCCATCCGAGAGATCTTAGAAAGAGTAAATTGATATTAAAAAAGAAAATTAGTTTTGCGAAAATATTAAACAAGTAAAGCAAAAATTATCGGTATAGTTCGTTTATATGGAAGTAGCTGTTTTTAATGAAATTTTTTTAATAAAATCCTCTGTTATGGAAGAAAATCACTTATTTGTGGTTTATTGTTTGAACTCTCCGGTATGGGAGATTTGGTCAAACTTTGCCACGGAGGCGATTAATTCCATCCGAGAGATCTCAGAAAGAGTAAATTAACATTAAAAAAGCAAATTAGTTTTGGGAAATATTAAACAAGTAAAGCAAAAATTATCGGTATAGTTCGTTCATATGGAAGTAGCCGTTTTTAATGAAAATTTTAATTTAGAATTTCAAATTTTTTAAATGAAAAAGGGTACTTACATATAAAACAATGTAGTTTGGGATCATTGCCATATTTTCAGCTAGCAATATTTAATTATTTATTCGAATTGTTGTTGCCTGTGATTTATTTTTAATCTCTTGATAATTATTAGCAATAACAGGCTGGTTGAATCTTAAAAAACTCGATTTAATTAATAAATTGACGTTTCACTATGACATTCATAGTTATTCAAAATTTTTGAACAAAATTGAAAATTCTTTGACATTTATTGACTTGATAAAATTGAATATTGATCTGTCTTGTTAAAAATTCTTTCAGTCTAATATTAACATTCAAAATTGTTTCATTAGAAGGCAAGGGAAACTACAGAAACCTTTACCTATGTAATGTTCGAAAATAATAATAATAGGGTACTATTTATTTAACAGAAAGAAATTAGTCACGGGAAAATATTAAAAAAGTAGAGCAGAATTATCGGTATAGAACGTTTATATGGAAATAAGTGATTTTCTTCCATAACAGAGGATTTTATTTATTAAACTATTTTCATCTCCAAATTTTCAATCCAATACTTAGCTACGCCGTTCTGATGAGGACCAAAGAGTCCGAAACACGTGTCAACGGCTGCTTCCATATAAACGTTCTATACCGATAATTTTGCTCTACTTTTTTAATATTTTCCCGTGACTAATTTCTTTCTGTTAAATAAATAGTACCCTATTATTATTATTTTCGAACATTACATAGGTAAAGGTTTCTGTAGTTTCCCTTGCCTTCTAATGAAACAATTTTGAATGTTAATATTAGACTGAAAGAATTTTTAACAAGACAGATCAATATTCAATTTTATCAAGTCAATAAATGTCAAAGAATTTTCAATTTTGTTCAAAAATTTTGAATAACTATGAATGTCATAGTGAAACGTCAATTTACTAATTAAATCGAGTTTTTTAAGATTCAACCAGCCTGTTATTGCTAATAATTATCAAGAGATTATATATATATATATATATATATATATATATATATATATATATATATATATATATATATATATATATATATAATTATATATATATATATATATATATATATATATATA
>JARQZK010004333.1:172500-177500 GCA_030704885.1 Cynegetis impunctata
GAAACCTGACTAGTTAGGTATAGGTATGTACATAAATAAAAAGCAAATTCCAGCAGCTTTCCGAATTTTCACAAGTATACAGGAAATTCCATTTGAAATAAACAACTTTCATTCAGTTTTTCAAGCAAACGAAATAATTGTAGTTTTTTACCACTCTGTATTGAAGTAACGCAGATTAGGCTGAAGTGTAGGAAGCCCCAAGTATCACCAAACACCAACCCAAATTTCGATATCATAGTATTTCTCAACTCAAAGATATCAGCGTTTGCATAGGTCTTGATTTCCGAAGAAAAAAAATTAAAATAATTTTTATTTCGAAAACGGTAACAGATAGGTATAGGGAAATATCATGAAAAGTTATAAGGAAATTGTTGGAGATTCTAAAAATAATATTATATACAGACTGTTACATTTGGAAAATAAAAGTTGCTACTACTTTCTAATAGAAGTGGCAAAGCTACATTACCAAAAATTTTAGTTTGGTAGAGAATTTCCGACTATGCCCTCCATTGAATTTTCAAATTGATCCGTTGTATGGTTCTCCAGAAACGTCTAATGTGCCATCCACCGTTAATAACCCTATATATATATATATATATATATATATATATATATATATATATATATATATATATATTATATATATATATATTTATATATATATATTATATATATATATATATATATATATAGATATATTTATATATATATATATATATAAACATATATATATATATATACGAGACATCTAAAAAATTTTGAAATTCGTTGACTAAAACGGACTAAAAAACCTACCTCCGCACCTGAATGTCGACTTCAGATACGCTGCAATAGTCTAGTATTTTCCGGGATTATTAAATTAAAAATAGGTTGAGGCAAGATGCTGGATGACCGAATATAAATTTAAGTTGATCGAATAACGAAAAAAGCCAAACAAAGTCAATTGTAGACATGTACGAAGAGGTAGGAATTTGAACTGGAAAGTTATACATTCAACTTGCACTGTAAAGACAAAGAAGTTGCAGGTATATTTAGTGAATCTCCACCTCCAGTTCTATTAGATAAGGACAAGATACCCGTACAGCAAAAGACTATATTGAACCAGAAGCTAACAGCAGTTGAGCATACAAAATTTCCTGAACACAGCTTCTCTTTTAATTGTTGCTCATAGTATGTAGGAGTGCGGGAAAATGAATGTTGCCAGCCGGAAATGCGGTGCAGTCTGAAGGGTGTGGGAAGATTGCACTTTCCGCAAATCGGCCGTAATGCGGTAACAATAAATTGTAGCAAACTGGAATTTAAAACATATGGTTTTTTTGGAATATGAGGTTAAAATTGAGAATAGCAAGCAAAGCACTCAAAACGGCTTGTAAGTCCCTGATTTAAGTCAATAAATTAATCGGAAAGAAACAATCATAAGAAGCTATCATTTTTAATTCTCTGAACAAACATGAATATGTTTTTTGATATTGAAATTATCTTCTCAGCAATATTTATTTTAAGAAAAATACTTAACTGTTAATTTTTTGTAATTATGATAATGCACATGTTAGAATCAGCTGTAATTATGATAATGCACATGTTAAATCAGCAGTGTGGGAGCAACCTTCACATTATTTCTTCTTCGTTATCTTCTTTTTTAACTAATTCATATATTTTTTCTGAAACGTTTTGAATATTACCCAATTCTTAAACACGAAGAGTGCATTGAATGGCGAATCAAGAATATTCATTCCAAGTATAACAAAATCCTGGTCTGCCTAAAACGGTCCACAGACGTCATGATAAGTTGTACGGTAAGTCGTACTACACGTGGGAAAACGAATTGTGCGATAAATCATATTACATGTTATGAAAATACTTGTGCTACGACAGCAGTTGACATTCTTGCTTCATCAACTGTGTAAGTGTGGATCTTGTAATATCATCAAAATTTAAAAGAAGGGCTGCAGCCTGCAGCTAGGGTTGCCAACTCTCGAAAGGACCAACACCGGAGAATTTTAAGAAGTCGACATGGGATGGGAGAAAGAAAATGTCAATCAATTTATATTTACTTTGCTTGCGAGCAGTATCTAATATTTGAAGTTTTTTCGCCACAAAATCGTAATAATTAAAGATCGAAGAGCAACGGTTGCGTATAATTTTAGAAAAACCGGAGAAATTATTGCAACCCGGGAGGTTAACCATTATACCCAGAGTCTCCCGAGCAATCCGGGAGTGTTGGCAACCCTAGCTGCAGCAGTAGCAGTTAGTTAGTGTTAGTGAAATAATCAGAAGAAGCAAAACTAATGCAGGGATTGGTTGCTGTAAGGACATAAATATTCTCATATTTATTATATATTATTATATATATTATCATTATTTATGGATGGAGAGTGGAATACATGACGTCTCATTAAATTGATTAAGAACAAAATCGCGAAGGGAAGCACAATAATGAGGAAATCGATTTAACTTTGTGGATTAATTCACAGATACATATAAAAAATTTCTTATAAAGAATAAAATTTTCTTTGTCTGAGTAATAGGTAATCTTGTTCTGTTTGAGTCCATAATTTGAATAGCATGATGTAATATCTCTTTCAAGTAAGTTAATAAGCATCGAAGAACTATTATATGAACATTTAATATAAGCCTAAAAATTAGGACAGCTCAAAATCAAACAGATGCCAGATTATGGAAATCAGAAATTGATTCCAATGACCTTAAACTACTAGAAATGCCTATAACAATTTCTAAGAGGATTTTTCAATTCTAGCAATATTAAGTCCGTATCTACATTTACATAATTATGGTCTTAAATAATGAATCTACTACAAATAATTACTTCCAATAAATTTTTACAAACTTTCAATTTTGGAACAGGTGTGGCAACATGTCATGAATGATTTTTTTATACAGGCTGATTAACGGTCGATTGTACCTTATGCCGGCTCTTCACGTTGGCCAACATAGTGGCGAACTTGATGGCCAATACGTATCGCCAACATGTAGAGCGGGTGTTTGTGATACATTGGTTTGTATTGGAATGATGGTCGACAAGTTGGCGCGAGATCCGTGTGGTGTCGGTTTTTTACAAAAGATCAAAGGGTTGTGGCAGAGTTTTGGCCGTTGTGTCCACACGTTGGTCACACTTTTAGTTTGCTACGAGCTTTCAGAGTGATCACATGCAAATTATTTTTACCCCGAGGCGAAGCTAAGGGGTTATACTATCACGACAAAAAGTTAGTAGCTGGTCTGATTTTAAAAATTCCAACGGATATCGATAAAACACATATGATTTCATAAGAAAAGTGTTTTCAAAAATTTTTCCCCACGAAGAATAAAAAAATTATAGCGTTTTTTAGATTTTTTTGTCCATAGAAGTGTGGTGCTATCTATAGATCTTAAACCTAAACCGATTTTTACAATAATGAAATAAAATGATAGCATTTAATGTATAGTTTTATACATTCAAAAACACATTCAAAAAATATTGACATGGCGCCACCTAGAAATAAAAAAAATAGTAAAAATTATGAATTTCACTCAAAATTTTGATTATATCTCAAATACTATACATTTTCCGATATATTCATCATGAGGAAAAATGATCTGCGATAGACTTATTAGGCATTATGACATGCACATGCGCCGAGGGGTTTTATCATTCCTAGTGCTACGCAGTAGGGTGTCCGGATTTTTTAAATTTTATATTTAAGCGTCGTAATTAGTGTTCATAAAATGTCAGTAGTAGCGGTACGCTGTGAATAAATAAACCGCAGCAGCCGTTAGCTCCCCAATATCCATTTTAATGAATTGATCCGAATATTGGCCAGTATCGAAGCAAACTGAATGACCTTCCAACAGTTCCAACGTGTGGATGCCACCACGAACTCTTGGCGAATATATTGGCCACAACATTCGCCACTATATTGGCCAACGTGAAGAGCCGGTAATAGACGTTTACGGCAAACAAGACATACATCACTTAGAAAATTTAGTTGGTAAGATAAAATGCTGCATTATATCAGTACAAAATATTTTCAGCGCTACGGCTGCGCTTCTTATACCAAAATGTAACAATTCTGGTATTTAAAATGAGACAACCTCTATATCAGCACATCTTTCGCTGCGCTACTGCTTAGCAAATATCTTAGTACAATGTTTCTGTATACCTATTTTCAATGGTTTTAGAGAAATTAAATAAATTTATCATTTTTTGTTCAAAACATAGCTCCAATTAAATGTTAATTTCTGCAGTATTTTGACTCGTGGAAAGCTGAAATTGTAGAGATTGTTTACCAGTATACTGTCTATTATTTTTGTCTGAAGGACTTTGTTCTTCGTGATACAGGGTCGTTCAAAAAAATTTATTTCACCGATACACACAAAAATAGTGTGATGAGCAGTTTTTCGAAGAAAACACCCTATATATTATTGAATATTCTGAGAGAAAATATAAATATCTTTAAAACGATATTTTATGTTCTTATACCTAAATAGTTACGTTTCCGAAATAAAAGCAAATTTCTTTAAAAATCGGAGTATTTTGGCGTCACGAAACATGTCATTATAACATTTTCACAAATAATTAGTTATTAGTAATAAAACAATTGCGCGTAAATTAACAAATATAACTTGAGAACAGTTTCATTCAAATGAAGTTTCGATGAAAGTTTCTGTTTTTCGTGGACAATATGAGAATAGTAAGAAGATGCAGAAGATTCTATGAAATGTGTTTAGGCCAATCGTAAATCCTACTCTATGTTCCTAGACATATTGACGTAGGTGAGTCAGTGATGCACACACAAAGTAAACGTTTTCTTTGTTAAGCCCACTGCACTTCCATCAAATTGTAACTTGACTTACAACGAATCATCAAGAGAAAGTTTAAACTACTACAAAATAATTTCAAGTAATATGGCTCAAAACCAAGAGCGGAACGATATTTAGCGAAGTCTGTCACTACAAATGAAGATATCATCATGAATTAATATGGGGCCAACACTGAAAAAAAC
>JARQZK010004333.1:182500-280000 GCA_030704885.1 Cynegetis impunctata
TTAACACTTATCAGATCAATTAAAATCTATAACTTCATTGGCCAATTTTCGGAAACATTATTTTCTTGATATTATTTTCTTGATAGACCTTATTACTCTGTAAAGGACTGCTATTCTGAGCATTGATTGATCGATTTGGCTAAATTGAACCGGTGCACACGAATTGCGGTCGATTTTGCGAGAGTGACTGAATTGCGGTCAAAATTTTTGTGCCTAACTGAGGAGTCCTAATCTCCAACCGAACTGCGGTCAGAAACTTATTTAGGGGCAAGAGGGTAAATTGAAAGTAAAAATGTAAATTCTAATTTTTATAAAGATATATTTATAACATACAAAACATATAGAAATTATGCAATACTACAGACGTACATCTACATGCATATACATCATAAAACTACTTCACTAAACTTATAACTAACACATTTTACAATACCTACAAATATCTTTTTTATTGTACTGACCAATTTTGTTGTTAATGAACTCTTGTTTATCTAATACATTTTTTCGCACAAATCTCGTTTTATTATCAATAACAGAATTTATTTTAATATAAGTATCTGTTTGAATGCTTTTTAACGTTTCTATAAAAAGATTGATGTTGGGTTGCGGAGAGCTGCAGGTTCTGCTAAACTTTGAATGAAAAGATTCGCAAGCGTTTGTTGTCCGGTAAATGCTTCCGGTACATTCCGCCCAAATGACGGGAGGAAATTTCGAATCTTCATCGATGTAAGTTTCCACTAAATAATCGACAAATTTGTCAATTCTATCGTCTCCAGTAGGTTTATCTGACATAAAATCTTCTACAAAACAATCTCCCACTTCCTCTGGTGAAAGGAAAGTTAATCCAAAGACGTGTTTTAGCCATTGTCCTATTTCGGAATCTATGTTCTTATATTCTGAACTTAAACCAAGATTTTGTATTTTGCGCCACCTAATAATAATTCAAAACAATAATTATTTCATCAGTAATTCAGTCGTCGAAAACAACCACCTAAGTACCCTTCTACCTGATTCAAATTTTGACCGCAATTCGTGTGTCTCCAAACAACCACCTAAGTACCCTTTTACCTGCTTCAAATTTTGACCGCAATTCGTGTGTCCCCAATTGAACAGCACAGGCATCGACTCAGAACAAAAAACATTATTATCAATAATGTAAATTTTGAATGGAAAAGTGGGTTTGGTGTGCTTTTGAAACTAGTGTTTTATATTGGGACTCCTCTATTTTATGTGACATTCTTCCTCTCAGGGGATATGTTTAGTTCTTATATTCGCTTTGTCAATAAATTGTATGAAGACAATAAACCATATTTTGATTTGATTTGATTTGATTTAATTTTGACAAAGTATCACCCATTCAAAAAATGTCCGTTTTCCTGCCTAAATCTGTATGAGATTTTGCAGAAATATGTCGCAGGTTGTAGATTGATTATCAGACGAAAATTAAATGTATAGAACTCAAATCATGAAAAAATACAAATTGACCATGGTTAATTTAATATACTCCATAAAGTGATGAAGGAAAATTCTTCAATAAATCAAAAAATTATCAAACAACTTTCCAAGGGAGCTGGTTATAGCTCGGTAACGATTTGTATTGGGAAACAATTAGAAATTTGTTAATTCACTCCGAGTCAAATAAGCTGCACTAATGAGATCTAATAAGATCGTAACAGCTTCATACAGATTTTTGAGTCGGGGTGACTTGACGATTTCTATAATTCACTATTGGATTGTGAATGTAGAATTCACGTCGGGGAATACATATATCCAGCCCCCTTGGAAAGTTGTTTGATAATTTCTAAAATGATCAAAAAATTTTCCTCGTTTACTTTATGTGTAGAAAACTCTTCTAAATTGTTTACACTAACTGATGTGAATGTATGGATTCAAAGGTGAAGACGTGACAACAATATTTCAACATTAGCCTGATCAACTCTAGTTCTACAAACTGGAAATCGTTTTTTCTCCATAAGTGGGTGATAACTCAGCTTTGGAAATTCTGTTTTCACTGATATATATTGGGTTGATGTAATGAAAGTTTCGTGAAGACGAAATTTAATTATTCATTTGCAATGATGAACCTCTATTTTCCGTCTTTCTTGAGAAAGTGGTTAATTGACCTCGACCTAGTTTTCAACACTTCATCGCAGAATGTTTTCAGGTGCTTATTGTTGACATCTCATTCACTTTAAAACTACACCATTCACTATCAAAAATGCATGACTTATAGTAAAATTACTCTCATCAACTAAGGCGAAGAACTCTTGGGAAAAACGATGAACATTAGTTAATTTCACACTAATTATAATTAACAATATCTTATTATATTCATGACTTAAAATTTTATTGATAATATTTAACAGAGGTCGCTGAGATGATCCAAAAACAAAAAATGGCAATTCCCCCGGGGAAAACGAAATAAGGCCAGAACTTATAAAATATGGAAGTGACGCACAATTAAAAAAAATTTACGAGTTGATGGAAAAAATATGGGAACAAGAGATAAGCCAGAATCATGGGAAACTGCGGTACTGGTACCAATCTACAAGAAGGGGAAAAAAGACGAATGTACTAATTATAGAGGAATTGCATTATTGAATACTGTGTACAAAATAATGGCAAAGGGTATAGAATTGAGGCTGAAAGAATACGGAGAAAATCTCTTCGGAGATTACCAATCTGGCTTTAGAGTGGGAAGATCAGTGATGGACCATATATTCACTTTGAAGCAGACGTAAAGAATAGGATACGAATATGAGATACCAATATATGCCATTTTTATTGATTTCACAAAGGCTTACGATACTGTTGAAAGGCGGAATCTTTACAATATCATGAATGACCTCAATATACCTAAAAAACTAATAAACCTCACCAAGATGACACTCGAGAATACAAGAACGAAAATAAAAATCAACCAAAAAACCTCAGACAGCTTTGAGACAAATACCGGACTAAAACAAGGGGATCCACTGTCCACTACGCTGTTCAATATAGTACTGGAATGGATAATAAGGAGAAGCGGAATAAACAGAAGTGGGACACTGAAAACAAAAACAGTACAGCTGCTAGCGTATGCAGACGATGTTGTATTACTGTCAACTTCAGTGGGTGAACTAAAGAGTGCTTGTGTAGCTTTAATAGAAGCAGCAGAGGTAGTGAACCTGAGAGTTAACAAAGAAAAATCAAAATATATGAAGATGACAACACCACAGAGGAAAGGAACAATGAAAAATCTAGTAGTACAGCTGAAAGGACAGAGGACAGTGGATTTTGAGTAGGTTCAAAGTTATGTCTATCTGGGTACAGTTATCGTTGATGATGGCGATGAGGAGAGGAATATAGAGGCGAGATTAATGAAAGGAAGTAAACAAGCAGGAATACTAAATAAAATAATAAGATCAAATAATATATCAAGAAAAAGTTACAACTTTATGAAACAGTAATAAGACCGACGGCTCTCTACGGAAGTGAAACGTGGATATTGAATAAGAAAGAAGAAACTAAAATAGACATATGGGAGAGAAAAATTCTTAGGAGTATATTAGGAGGGAAAAAGGAGGAAGGAGTGTGGATCAGAAGAACGAACCAGGAAATAAAGAATCTGTTTGGAGAAGAAGAAATGAGCAAGAACATAAGACCGAGAAGACTAGGATAACTAGGCCACATACAAAGGATGCCCGAGTCCAGAATGACAAGGAATGTGATAGATATAGATCTGGAAGGATCACGGAAAAGGGGAAGACCGATGAAAAGATGGTAGACATACTGAGGCGCAAGGAAATCTGGGGAAGAGAGGAATTCTGGACTGGAAGACAAAAGCCAAGGACAGGAAGTCGTGGAAGAACATCATCACCAAGCTATGGGCCTAAAGGGCCTGTGTGTAGCACATTATATATATTTAACATACAGACATTTGAAAGTTATTTTCATCCTAACCTTAGTATCTATTTGACTTTTGTCAAATAAAACTGACATTTGACATAAATGCATCAAAGTTGACACAATTGATATTCATTATTTTTTATGAATGTTCTATGATATTATTATTTATATAATAAAAATAAACAAAAATGCTCATTCTTTTTTATAAACTTATATCTACATATGTAATATCTTTTCTGGTATTTCTGTCATGAAGATACAATACGAAAAGAAGTATTCAGATAACATCAAATTAGATAATATTTAGATATATTCAATATGCAAAATGGTTACTTATTGGCTATGAATATGATAAAGCAAATGATGTGAATTCCACATAAGATTACTATTTTAAATTAATTTTGTAAGCAGATGAAGAAGGTTTTATGCCTTTAACACTAATTGACCTCCTATAATCCTACGTTAGAATGAAAAATGCCAAGATCAAGCCAATCCATCAACTGAAGAGAAAAAGTGAAAACAATCGACAATTAAGGAGCGCTCAAGTCCAACCTATGGGAGAAACAACTGTGAACTGTCGATCCTTCAGAAGACGAATGGCATTTCTTTGTGTACGTCATTAATGCATGGCGGTACGAAATGGAAATGAATAGCAATAGGTCTCTAGTTGGAGGCTAGAGAGATGTGAACGAACTTTTATCAACCACGTTTTAACAATCAATATCTAAACGATGCATAGAAATTGATATGTGACTACAGTAGCGCGAAGAGGAAAGGTTAGGCTACACATAATATTGTCATACATAATGCCACTAAAGTGAACTGGCAAGGTTTTTTCAGTAAGAGAATTTTTTGTTGAGAAATTCCAAAAAGTTTTAATAACTTCTTCTGTCAGGCGAGAGATTTTTCTCAATGTTTTTTGGAGATTGGAGAAACTACTTAAACACTTAAACGCAATATATATTGTTTTATTAGGAATAAAAGTGATACTTTTTGTGGCGAGACAATTTTCTCCGAATAAAACATGCGATTATTTCAGAAAACGGTGTTCAAACGATAGAATTGAGATAATATTTGTAAAAAGGATTAGATGTAAAAAACGTGAAACTAGATTTCTTTGCTTACTGGTTTTGCAGGTGTCAAGGCAACACAAATTTGACAACTCAACAAAATAATTGTCAGAAACATTTGAAGTCCCTTATCTTCGCATTATAGGACTGTGCGTTTTTGGTAAGTACCCGAGTATTAAGAAATAACTAGTTATAGTAAAATATATAAGATTTTTCTTAAACATTACCGATGTTCATGAAATTGCCGTACAAAAAAGTGTACTTTATTGTACGCTCACGGCCGGAAAAAAGAAAAAGTAAAAACAAAATGACGTCTGTGAAATCAAACTTCAACATTAAGAACTAGGGTTAAAAAAGTCATCATTTTTTGGCGTTTGCGGAAAAAATGTTTTTCGACACATAGATATGTATATATTCATAAATTATTGACATCAGATTCAAGCATGGATTTTCACTTGAGGATTTTTGGTGCAGAGTTCGTAATGAATACCCACAACTGGTTATACAGGCTCTGAATGTTCTTCTCATTTTCCCAACAATGCACTTGTATGAAATATGATTCTCACAACCTATATGCAGCTACAAAGACATATTACTACAATAGAATGGATGCTGAACTTTGCATGAGTCAAGTCTGTTCTATTAAGCCTAGCATTAAACAATTAGTCTGAAATAAAAAATCTTAACTTTCCTATCATTGAATGAAAATAATTCTATCAATTTCCAATGGAATCGAAACCGTTGTATTGTTTTATTGTGTATTATTATTTTTTATACTAGTATAAATATATAAATATAAAATAAATAAATTGGTAGTGTATATGTACCTATTTTTGTATGGTTTTCATTGAACTAAATGATTATATTTGAAAAACCATCATTTTGCTTAATTAAGGGCTCTGTGAAATATTCAGTTGAATCATTTTTCAACCTAAATTAAATTTCAAACCTTTGAGTATTGCTCAGACATTCATTCAACATCCTCCTATTCATAAAAAAATGTATGTAATCACCAAAAGACTTTTTTCGGTTCTCGGTCACTCGAGAATCAAAGGAAACGAAGAGGCAAATATACTTGCAAATTTTATAAATTGAACCATCAAGTTCTATCAGATAAACTGAGTTATGTTGTTTTCGGGGGTCCATTGTGGCGCTTATTGCGGTCTTATCTTCGGAATCGTACGCTATTTGTTGAATACAAAGGACACAAATCACTCGAATTCTCGCCAACTAGTGGCGCTCCTCAAGGAAGTAATCTGGCTCCTCTGTTTATAAATGATTCAAATATTTCTAGTAACATATTTTTCTTTGCTAACGATTTGAAGATTTTCAGATCTAATCAGGCAGCAGAGACTGTCTTCTTCTACAAAAAGAAATTAATTCTATACATGAGTGGTGCATACTAAACAAGCTTCCGCTGAACATTCAAGAATGCAAATTTATTAAATACACCCTCAAATACAACAATGTACAGTTTGACTATGCAATAAATGACATCATATTGGAACAAGGTATAGAAACTAAAGATTTGGGCATCATTTTCGATCAGAAAGTCAGCTTCTCTTCACAAATTAATCAAATTACATCTTCTGCAAAACGAATGCTTGGACTTATTTTCAGGACGTGTAAAGACTTTCAAAATCAAGAATGCTTTATAACACTTTTTAATTCTTTTGTCCGATCCCGTTTGGAATATGGCTTCCTAATCTGGTCGCCTATATACAATGTGCATATTCAACTACTCGAATCTTGTCAAAGAGTTTTTATGAAATACATGGCATACAAACTGGATGGAGTATACCCATCCCAAGGAATTGATAAAAGAGTGTTGCTAAATAGATTTTCCCTCTTATCATTGGAAAACAGAAGAACATATTATGCTTGTATCTTCATTTATAAATTGATTCATAATCTGATAGACTGTCCAGATTTGTTATCTCAACTAGATTTTCACGTTCCGAGACTAAGTAGTAGAAACGAAATTTGCTTCTATTTGCCTCTGCCAAGAATCAATATTTTAATAAAATCCCCAGTTTATAACATCTGTGAAATTTATAATAGTTTCAATTCAGAATGTGATATTTTTTTTGTTCCATTTAGATGCTTCAAGTATTTAATTCGTAACAAGTTAATTAATATGCAAGTCTAACCACAGTCTAATTGCAAACTCTCCTCATCCTGTAGGGTTGATATATATATATATATATATATATATATATATATATATATATATATATATATATATATATATATATATTGTGTTCAAACTCTATATACTGCCAAGTCAATTAGAATTCTACAATATATATTATTTTATTATTATTTGTATGTATCACTATGTATTGAATATTGATCTATTGTTCTGCTTTTATACTTACACTTATTCATAGCTTTAAACCATATTATATATGTCTTATAATTGGAATTTCTCCTGTTAGACAATAAACCAATAAAAAATTTTTTTTTCTGTTGTATCGATAGGAAAATGCACCTTTAAGAAATAGTTTCGAGAGAAGGGATAACCCGAAAGAGGAACACTCTGGCGGAATCTTCCAGGGATGGATCACTCCTAAAAGTTTTAAATTTAAAACTGAAAGATCCAAAAGATATCTGGATCTCAGTAAGAACACATTACACCTCCTCACTGGTTTCCTCACAGTACAATATCGCATCAGAAAGCAACTGATGAGAATAATTGTATTAGAAACTGACGAGTGTAGATTCTGTGGTTAGGAGGAGGAAACTCTTGTTCACCTGGTTACAAAATGCCATTGCAAGCCAATTAAAAGAATGCTTTGGACAAGAAACTTTTAGGAGTAACCTCCTTGAAGCCTTCCCACAATAGACCTTAAGGTCGCGGTACAGTGTAACCCCATATTGAATAAATAAATAAATACGACTATCAATATTGTAACAATTATTTCCTAATATCTAAACTTAGATATTCATTAGATAATTGCCCAGCGACACACTTCACACAACCTAATCACTTATATCAGTGGATTATAATTTGCGTTAAATTCATGATGGATTTCACTGATTACACTAGTTCTAACGGTTTTAGTGTCTTTATCCGCCACATAAGTCTGTTGTTATGGTAGAAAGAGCACTACGACGTATTCATGAATTTCCAATATTTCCTGATGTTAGCCTACAAATATCTCAATCTCATCTAAAACCATGAAGGCGATAGATATTTTCATTGCGAATTGGAATCAAAAAAAGCTTCTTAGTAATTCATTTCGAAATATCTGAATGATTTTGATGTTTTCTTGGTGCATTCTCAGATCATAAATCCATATTGGTTTCAGAATTTGCTTCTACAGTTTCTTATACGTTGACACGGAGTAGCATCTGAGATTCCAATGATTTTTCTGAAATAGAGGTTCAGTTGCTCACGTTTTTCTTCAAAACACTTTTTCACAGAAGTTTTGCATCTAAGGTCATGGTAATTAGCTTCATAGAAATATTGAATTGTTTGGTAGTTGAGTAAGATTAGTGTTTAAATGAAGGTATTTTCTGTTAGTGTTTTGAGATTGTTGACTCGTTGTGATGAACAATTTTTTCCAGCATTTGTTGGAAGAAAACTATCAAATGAAGGCATTAGAAAAATCTTAGCAAATTTTGTCAGGCATATATAAGTCACCCACTTCTTTTTATTTTTGTGGAATTCAAGTAACTCTCTTTTGCAGTATAATTTTATAAGATAAATCATCAAACACAACTAGTTTCCAATGACGGAACGATTAGTTTCGTGTAATTGCAGATTATTATAGGTTAGGGGAAGAAAACATTAAAACGAAACAAATTATTACAGCAAAATTTCAGTTTTCAGAAATGATATCATCGTCGTGTATAACAAAAACTATGAAATGTAACTTCCAGTATCTATTGCGAGTTTATTTATTATCCGCCATAATTAATTTAGCTCATTGTGATAATATTATCATTATTATCACAAAACCATATTTTTCCTGTTTTGAAACATTTTGATGTTTGATAACAAACAAAATATCTAAATATTTATTTTAGTACCAATTTACCGCAAGTGATCTTAACATATGAAACCTTCTATATTACACGACGTCAATGGACAGTAGTCCACTTTGGTACACCCTTCGTCATCGTCCTTTATGTATAGCTGGCTACTTAAATATATACCAATTTACTGCAAATGATTTTAATATGTGAAACGTTCTAGATAACACAACGTCAATGGACAGTAGCCTGCGTTAGTACACTCGACTTCATCGACCTCTATGTATCGCTTGGTACTCACGTTTGTACCAATTTACCGCGAGTGATTTTAACATATTGAACCTTCTATATTACACGACGTCATTGGACAGTATTCCACTTTGGTGCACTCGTCGTCATCGTCCTTTAAGTATTGCTGGCTACTCAAATTTGTACCAATATACCGCAAATGATTTTAATATGGAAACTTTCTAGATAACACTACGTCAATGGGCAGTAGCCCACGTTGGTACACTCGTCTTCATCGACCTCTATGTAATGCTTGGTACTTAGGTTTGTACCAATTTACCGCGAGTGATTTTAAAATATTGATCCTTCTATATTACACGACGTCATTGGACAGTATTCCACTTTGGTAAACCCGTCGTCATCAACCTTTATGTATTGCTGGCTACTCAAATTTGTACCAATATACCGCAAATGATTTTAATATGGAAACCTTTTAGATAACACTACGTCAATGGACAGTAGCCCACGTTGGTACACTCGTCTTCATCGACATATGACACCTTCTATATTACACGTCAATGGATAATAGTCCACTTTGGTATACCCGTCGTCATCATCTTTTATGTGCCTATAGCTGGCTATTTCAATTTGTACCAATTTACAACGAATGATTTTAAAATGGGAATCCTTCTAGATAACACTACGTCAATGGGCAGTAGCCCACGTTAGTACACTCGTCTTCATCGACAATGGCTCCATCAGACGAGAAATTCAAAACCATAAAATTATTCACTATCTATTAGAATGAACAAACCCTATTCACATTGCATTTTCACTGATTTTCGCCAAAAATATTACTAGTGTTCTTTCGAACTGTGATTTATGTAAGTAAAATTAGATAGATCAGTTTAAGCGGTCGTTCTTTCGTTTTCAATCAGTTCCCCCCTCCACAACTTTAAAGTGATCGTAAGTGATTATTCTGACTGCAGAATATCTTCCATCAGTTCTATCAGTTAGATTACATTGGCAAAGTTAACCTCAAAATTTTGTATATATTTTAAATTTTTACACACATATGATGAAAATGGGCGCATTCTTTCGGGCATTCAGTGAATGAATGTAATCTGATTGCAAAATCACTTTCACTTCAATCAGATGAGTTCAATCAGTTGTATCAGTACGAAAGGACACTAGTATTACCACAGAACTTCACTTCGATTTTTTGAAAAATAATGAAAAAAAAACTATGCCTTATCTAGAAAAAAAAATTAAATAACCATTAGCAAAATATAATATAGTCCACATTTATTGGTTCGATTTTGTTTGTTTTAGAATCATTTGATTTATTACCGATTTCTCCATTATAATTTTTTTATACTATGATGCATAAAATATACACATCTATCACTTTATACAGTTCAACGGATGAATATACAGTTTTGAAAAAATTTTATAATCCTAAAAATATATGTTTAATGTATAAACGTTCCCACGTTTATTGAAAAGACTCACAGGAGAGTTATCTACAAATATTTCTTTAGTAAAAATTTAGGGTAAGTATATATTCACATGTTTCTATAACAACAAACGTCAATTAAATAGTGCTACTATTATATAATAAATTGATAGAAACTGGGCAAAAATGATATCGATATGTGAAGTCGCTCTTATCAAATACCAAATAATTTTTATCACAAAATAAATACTTTGAGAAATCAGAGTAGTACATCAAAATACTTACGATAAAATTTCTTCTTAAAAAAGATATATATATATATATATATATATATATATATATATATATGTATATATATATATAATATATATATGTATATATATATATATATTATATATATATATATGTATATATATATATATATATATATATAAATATATATATATATATATATATATATATATATATATATATGTATATATATATATATATATATATATATATATATATGTATATATATATATATATATATATATATATATATATAAAACATAGTAGTCTTTTTTAACTATTCAAATTTTTTCAAATCAATAAATGTCAAAGAAATTTCAATATTTCAAAAGTTTTGAAAAAGCCACGAATGTCGTGGCGAAACGTAAACTTTTTAATGAAATCGAGTTTTTTTGAGATTCAACAAAAAAAATAAGGGTGTTCAAATGAGTTTGATATCACTACCCCTCTAGCCGCAACCCCTAACAGCTCTCATTTTTGAATAGAGAAAAGGGGTCGAGCAGTACCTTGTTGGAAAGGCAATTCAATTTCCTGCATGAGTGTGTTTTTTTTCATCGCTTATTAATTATTATACAGAGTGACTCAGTATTGCATCAATAACTTTCACACGCCGAATTTGGATCTTTGAGATGGAAAAACGCTCGGACGGGTCAAATTTTGTTGAAAGGGGGACAAATAAGGGTGTTCAAATGAGTTTGATATCACTACCCCTCTAGCCGCAACCCCTAAAAGCTCTCATTTTTGAATAGGGAAAAGGGGTCGAGCAGCACCTTGTTGGAAAGGCAATTCAATTTCCTGCATGAGTGTATTTATTTTCATCGCTTTATTATTATACAGAGTGACTCAGTATTGCTTCAATAACTTCCACAGGCCGAATTTGGATCTTTGAGATCGAAAAAACGCTCGGACGGGTCAAAAAATGAATTCGATATCACTACCCCTCTAGCCGCTACCCTAACAGCAATCATTTAAATTTAAACAAAAGCGCACGATTGACTTTGTAAATATTATTGTTTTCACGTTTTCAGTTATTGTCTCGGTTTCAGAATTTTCAACATGTGTTTGGCATACGCGTAGTGATCGAGATATTGCAAAAAAGGCGGCGATAACAGATTTCGTTGATATTGAGATGGAGAAGCTGCTTGAAAATGAGAATTCATTTAGTTATTTCAGACTTTTAAAAAAATGAGAGCTGTTAGGGGTTGCGGCTAGAGGGGTAGTGATATCAAACTCATTTGAACACCCTTATTTGTCCCTCTTTCAACAAAATTTGACCTGTCCGAGCGTTTTTTCGTTATTCCATCCCAAAGCTCAATATTTGGGGTGGAAAGTTATGGATGGCCCACCCTGTATATATATTCTATTCAGTTGACAAATCATTCAGCACGACACCGTGGTGTAATCGCTTACCGATTTTACTCATCAGTTATGGGTTTACATTCCTTTTTTCTACTAAAATGTTGTAAGTGATTTTCTTGTGTGAGATTGCTATTTATGAGAACTCTGAACGAAATAGCAGCAAGGGCAAATAGGCTGAATTTTTCATTCACAAACAGAAAAAACGTGAAATACGTAAAATGTTCGCCTAGGTAAGTGTAAAGAGATTATTAGGGGAGGCCAAATTTGTTCTGGCATTGTCAAGACGAGTCAAAAACATAAAAACTAATATATTATTTCCTTTGTAATCGTTGAAATATGAATTTCGGTAATATTATAGCGACATCAATTCAGAATCAGCAATACTGCACCTAATTTTTATTTTTCTGATACTAAGTACCTAAACATGATCTGCTTCTTAAATATTGAAATAATAATAGTATAATGTACGATTATCCTAGAATTCAATAACTGTCACATGATATTCATAGCTTTCATTTGAACTAAAATAATCAGGGTTCAGTATAATTCGATAATAGTGAAATTAAAAGCTGTAAATATGACCTATTTCTCATAGAACAAACAACGGAAGTAGAATAATACCTTCTGAAATTTCCTTCAATCATTCAAATAGGCAAAAGACAAATAGAATTTATTTACATTTTTATATATTCCACCAATTATCAAGAAAAAGAAACCTTCTAAATTTAAATATTTTCAAAGAAGAATTAATTATGAATTACCGATAGCCTTCTAGGAACATTTTTTCGATTTAAAAATTTATTTTTTATGATCTGAACAAAGTTTTGTTGAAACTAACGATTGAAATCGTTAATATCTAGAATTATAGACTCTAGAGCAGAGATTTCCATCTTTTTTTGCGTCGAGCCTTCCTTAGATTCCGAAAAATGTATTCATGAGCATCTTTTAATGCCCCTATATTGCTTGAAAAAATATATCTATTTCAAAGTGGTTATTCGATATAAAAATAAATAAATAGATAAACTTTAGAGTTTATACCTAAGAATAATTATTATGTATAATCGAATAATGAAAATGTATCAATGCAATATTTGAGATTGCATGTTTTGAACTGGTCGACTTCTCGATCAGTTTTTGAGAAAGCTAACATCAATTCTTTAACGATGGCAGGACGATTTCGCTGTTTAGCATTAATCTGAACCTATGCTGAAAAATTTGATTCTCATAAATATGTCTAAGAAAACTGCACTAATTTCGCAATTTCAGTTACCTTCTTTTATTTATTCTGTTTTTTGATTTATATCGGTTTTTCTTTTACTATTTTTTTGATAGGATTTACCCTGTTACCCTCCATGGTTCTTCTTCTTCTTTAATTGTGTATTCAAAATTTGAATGTTATACAATCACAAAATTACACAATATTTGAAATTATAGAATTAAAATTTTCTCTTTCTCTAGCAGCATGTACCAGGTCGCCAATCGTTCTTAGCTTAGTCCAATTTCGGATGTTTCTCAACCAAGAAATTTTCTTTCTTCCCAAGCCACGTTTGCCCTGTATTTTGCCCTCTAGAATCAGTTGCAGTAATTTATATTTTGGGCCACGAATAATATGTCCAAAATGACTTGTTTTTCTGACTTTGATGATCCTTAGGAGTTCTCTTTCTTCATCTACTCTTCTCAGGACTTCCTCGTTCGACACTTTGTCCGTCCATGAAATCTTTAGAATGCCTCTATAACACCACATTTCAAAAGCCTCAATTTTGTTCATTGTTGTGGTTTTTAGGGTCCAGGATTCCAAACCATAGAGTAGAATGGACCAGACGTAATTTTCAAGTATCTGATGCGTAAGTTGATACTGATGTTACTCTCGATGGTTAAGAGGTGAAAATAATATTTTATGGTGGAACAAGCCTTCACTTCTTCTTCTTCTGCTGTATGTCCATTAATGGATGTTTGCAATCACATTTGTCGACTCTTCCCTATTACGTATGGTGTGTATTAGTTCTTGAATTGTCCTCTGTCCTGTTCACTGCCTAACGTTGCGGAGCCATGACATATTTTTCCTGCCGATTCCTCTCTTTCCCTCAATTATCAACTGCAGGAATTGGTACCTCTCGTTGCATATTACGTGGCCCAGGTATGCTTTTTTTCGACGTTTAATAGTGTCAAACAGTTCGCGGTCTTTGTTGATCATTCTCAAAACCTCCTCGTTGGTTCTTCTTGCAGTCCATGGAATACTCAGTACACGCCTATAGACACACATCTCGAATGCCCCCAGCTTGTTCATAGTGCTCACCTTCAGTGTCCATCCCTCCATGCCATAAAGCAACACTTTCCAGACATAGCATTTGACAAATCTAATTCTCAAAACAAGATCGAAATCAGTATTGGTGAGCACTTCACTTCTTTAAATTCGTTATAATTTATTATGTTTATTGTAAAAGAATACGACCAAAAATGGATCTGTTGTTATGTGCAGTATTGCTGATTCTGAATTAATGTCGGTATAATATCGCCAAAATTCGTGTTGCAACGATTGCAAATGAGCCACTATAATATTTTTCATGTCTTCTACTCGTCTTAAGAATGCCAGAACAAATTCCACTCACATACAAAAAAAACAGTTTTTCACCTAAAGCTTTCTTACAACCTAATAGAGTGCGATATCAGATTAATCGTAATGAAATGCTTTTTTGTAACCCGACGAGCCACCAAGTTGCCATTAGAAAAAAATAATAATGGTAGTATTAGTATAATAATAAATATTTTAAAATCAAACGTCACATAGCTGAAACATTTTCATCTAAAACAGTCAAGTTTTATTTCTACAAACATTTTAGGACTGAAATTAGTTATTTGAACATATCTTAGATTTCCAAAATAAAATGAAAATTCGGTTACAAACAGTAACAAATGATACATGGTTGTATTCTAAATTTCATATGGAGACTGAAAATATACTAGGTGTACCTATCATAGAATGCCGTTTTGTGTATTAAACAGATCCTCCAAATTTCATTTCATTATCTCCGAAAAAAAAAGTTATAGAGACGAGCACCTTCCGTGAAAACCCGGTATATATATATATATATATATATATATATATATATATAAATATATATATTTATATATTCATATATATATATATATATATATATATATATATATATATATATATATATATATATATATATATAAATATATATATATATATATATATATATATATATATAAGTTTAATAAAGTTTAATGGGAACTGAGCAAGGGCATCAAAATTCGAATCTTTTTAGCTATACCAATATATTTCGACAGTACATTGCTGTCTTCCTCAGGGTCTAAAAACAAAATACAAAAACTATGTAACAATGCACACTTTCAGATTTCAAACCACTTACAGCTATTGATCAGTAAGTAAACTAAGCATAAAAAACATTAAGAGTATAAATTATTTAACACAAGGCTGCAACGCCTACAACAAAACTTGGAAAAATATATGTCACGAGAATTAAGAGAACAAAAGTAAAGGTTAAAAACTTATGTCAGAGTAACTGACATTTCTATGACTAGTCATAGAACATAACATTCTCATTCACGACCACTTATTTTTATTGTCACATTCGAGTATGTTACAATAGATATTACTAAGTTGTCTGATATCTCCCTGTTCATTAATGGCCGCCGAACTATATTTGCTGATATAACACATCTTCACAAACTTCCTATTCTTTCGTTTCTTTTCTTTATCTAGAATTTGGATGTTATCAAAATCTACACTGTGTCCCAATGTTCTAATGTGCTTTAGCCAAACACATTAGAACATTGGGACACAGTGTAGATTTTGATAATATCCAAATTCTTGTTGTTCTCTTAATTCTCGTGACATATAATTTTCCAAGTTTTGTTGTAGGCGTTGCCGCCTTATGTTAAATAATTTATACTCTTAATGTTTTTTATGCTTAGTTTACTTACTGATCAATAGCTGTAAGTGGTTTGAAGTCTGAAAGTGTGCTTTGTTACATAGTTTTTGTATTTTGTTTTTAGACCCTGAGGAAGACAGCAATGTACTGTAGAAATATATTGGTATAGCTAAAAAGATTCGACTTTTGATGCCCTTGCTGAGTTCCCATTAAACTTTATTAAACTTGTATGTATATATATATATATATATATATATATATATATATATATACAATGCTTTCTTTCTTCCTCATTTCGATACATGATCCCAATATGGGGTACATGTGGGGTTGTTTTGTTTAAATCTATGCAAACTTTACAGAATAAAGTATTAAAGATTCTTTTCTCATACGATTGGCTTGTGCCTACAGGGAGTTGGGTGTATGTCGTTTGGGTGATTTACTGGAGTTGGAACAGTGTAAGCATATTCATAAAATAATAACAAAACAATTAAATGTAATACAGTTTTAATGTTCAATAGGGATCTCCATCTATATGATACAAGAAATAGTAATAATATATATATATATATATATATATATATATATATATATATATATATATATATATATATATATATATATATATATATATATATATATATATCTAGAAATTGTAAGAAGTAATACTGGACTCAGTAATCGATTAAGTAGAGCTGTATGTCGGCACAATCAATTACCAATAAGTGTTAAAAGCATCATAAATTATGCTGCATTTTTGAAAAAGATCAAACAACACTTGAGGCTATAAATAGTTAATTTTGAAAAGTATATGTACCTACTACAATATCCATAGTTTAATGTTAATTTAGAAAAATTCAATATTAGTAATAAGGCTTAGAATTTTTATTTTATTCATCATAGTTTAATGTTAATTTAGAAATTTAATATTAGTAATTAGGCTTTTTATTGAGGACTATTGTGCACACCATTGTTAGATAGGGAAGTTATATTTGTTGTTGATTCCGATACCAGTGTTTGATACACTGCTTAGGAAGTTCTTGATGATATTGTATCTTGTATATTTTCTGAAATAAACGTTTTCAAAACAAAAATCAGTCACGGGGAAGATACGAATAAAAATCCTCCCCATTTACTACGCCATCGCTTTGCTGATAGGTTCTTTCATGTGGGAATTCAACTTTATGAACTATGACTATATTATGAAGTTCCTTATCAACTGGCAAACGGAACACGACGCGATAGGCTTGACAGAATTGCCGTTCAGATAAAAGCGCATTCTATGTGAAATGTGTAGAAGAACGTTGACATTTCTTATCAGTTTTGCTTTAGAAATTACTGGAAAGTAGGTAATTCTCTGCATTAGACCGAATGACAGCGGCTATTGTTAGGTCAACTTCATTGAAGGCTAGTAAATGAAAAGCGTTTGAAAATTAGTACTAAAATAATAATTGAGAATTTTAAACACAACTGCATTTTCAAGTTAAATGTTTACTATGTTGATTAGTTTACGATATTACATTATTGACAGCCTGCTATCACAAAGTCAAGCGCATGAAGATAGTTATCTATAGGAATGTGTACATCACCAGACACATACTTCTAAATAGATTATATATTCAATATATTCCATTATATGTAAAGTATAAGTTCCTGACAATTAAGGTTACTTCACAAAACATTATGTATTTATGAAACTATCTTTTTTATTTTGAAAATGCAATTTATAAATTTTCATCATTTCTTCATAATATATGTATATATATATATATATATATATTTATATATATATATATATATATATATATATATTATACATATATAAGATATATATATATATATATATATATATATACATATATAATATATATATAAATATATATATATATAAATATATATATAATAAATATAAAAAATATATATATATATATATATATATACATATATAATATATATATATATATATATATATATATATATATATATATATGTATATATATTATATATATACATTTATATATGTACAGGGTGTATTCACGCTATACTGTATGGAATATGTCAAAAATAAGTAACTTTCTGAAAACTTTGCTTTAAGGATATATGCAATTTTATTATGTTTACTTTCTTAAATTATTTTCATGCTATACAGGGTGTCGCAAAAGCACAAAAATTATGTATTTCTGGATTATTCGATCATAAGTGTGTGTTCCAGTAGGATTTATAATGCCTTCTCCTGAAGGTTTTTTCAAATAATTTTAATTTTTTCAAAATATAACCTAACATTCATGTTAGAAATATTTAATAAGTATCTGAGTTATGTGTGCTAAATGTATAGTGAAGTGTAACAAAATATCAAATTTTATATTCCAATTATAATAAAATCCATATTTTTTTCAGTAAGTATATTATCCCTAAGGAATATAAAACTTGGTTAATTTATATAGAATGCAAAGTTTTTCAACTTAACCGGAAATGCACTTGTTGATTAACTATGGAATGGTATCAGAAAGTTCTGTAACGGACTCTTCCCGTTTTTACACACGTTACGCCAAACGTTTTTTGGACTATTACGTAATTTTTGAATAAAACTTATAATGAATCTAGTAGCGTATTTTATTAAGTTTGTCAGTTTATTGTGTAAAGTCAGTTTATGCTAAAGTAGTATTCTTTTATAATTGTGAAAACTTAGATCGTGAGTATTGTTGTGGTGCTTAGTCAAAATGAAGATTTACTAAAAATATGAGAGTACCTATTGATATTTAAGCAAACTGAAGTGATAAACTGTAAGAGATTTATCTGACATTTCTAAAGACAAAAGGCAACTATATTGATTAGAAATTTTATTTAAAAAACAACAAATTTTGGCGTATTGTGTAAACACAGGAAGCCTAAACTAAAGAACAATACCATTCAACAGGTAATTTAAAAAAACACTTCCTTCAAAAAATGACATTCTATTTGAATTTATAAATATGGTCCATTGGAATAGATAGGCTTAAATTTTCTGTATAAGATATGGAGTTTATTATAAATGGGATATTAAATTTGATATATTGTTACACTTCACTATGCATTTCACTCACATAACTTCTTAGTATTTCAAACATAAAAATTAAGTTATATTTTGAAAAATTCAAATTATATAAACAACCTCAAGGTTCATTCATTTCAAACCATATTGTACCTACTTTGTTATTTTTCGGGATTTTGTGACACCCAGTCTAGTATGTGAATAATAAATATTAGGAGATAACAGTAATAAACTCGAATCTCAAACGTGAAAAGTTTTAAAAGTCACGTGATATATTCGTTCATTAATATGGGAGAAACTCTCAACTTCCATTTTTAGGGTTCCGTACCCAAAGAGTAAAAACGGAACCCTATTACTAAGACTTCGCTGTCTGTCCGTCCGTCCGTCCGTTCGTCCATCCGTCTGTCCGTCTGTCTGTCACCAGGCTGTATCTCCAGAACCGCGATAGCTGAAATTTTCACAAATTATGTATTTCTGTCGCCGCTAAAAACAAAATAAAAAAAATATTTAAGAGTATATAATAGAACAAACGCGATTTTTTTGCCCTTTTTTGCTCGATATCGATAATGGAAACAGGTAGGTACTTTGAAATATTCACAAAATACTCAGTTGTATTTTTACTTAATAAAATAAAATTAAAATAAAATAAATATTCAAGGGGGACTGCCATACGAAAACCGCAACTTTTTGCCTATTTTTGCTAGATATCAATAAAATTTAACAGGTAGGCACTTGAAATATACACAAAATGCTTAATTGTATATTTGCTTCAATTATAATAATAAAATTAAAATAAAATGAATATGCAAGGGGGCATAGTCAATGATACGGAGCCCTTCGTACGCGAGTCCGACTCGTACTTGGCCGATTTTTATATTTGATACAACTTCTGAGTAATTGTTGTTTTACGAAGTAATCAGCTTTTTTTGAATATCAACAAATTGTTCGTTCAATAAATTTTATTTCCACAAAACATAGCACAAAATATCAACTGTACACTAAATGCTGCCCAAATGTTTTGCTTCACCATTTCATGTGTTTATATTTTCCAGACTATTAACGACCACAGTTAATTTATTTATTCATATACTTATGTATATTTTAAAAATCGTATTATTTCCACAAAATACTGAAGGTTACGCTATGGAGTTCAATTTATTTCTAGACGAAGATAGTATATAAATGACTTCTCATGAACTATTGGTTAATTAGAAAGTGTATGTAATTAAATAGTATTGCCTACGTACGTGCAGTTCCTAATAAAGTAATGTAGCAATGGAATCATAAATAAGTGAACTAAGTATTCAATTTCATTCTCGTATAAAATGAAAATGAACAAATACAAGTTAGAGCATTTTTTTATTGTACATCGAACTTGTATAATTTAAAAAACTACACGTGCGATGTTGATGAATAATATGAATATCAACTGGTTTTTCTTCGAAGCTTGATACTACCACCTCGCCTATTATTTCAGAAAATATGAATAGTTTTATTTCAGAGTGATATTGGGTCATATCTTGAAATAAAAGAATTTTGATTTTAAATAAAAATATCCATTTAGTAAATATGATTATGTTCCGTTGAAATTCTTAGTTCCGTTTTAATTCTAAGTGATATATATATATATATATATATATATATATATATATATATATATATTTTATTTATACTTTTGAAGTTGCAGTCAGAAATTTTTTTTTTGTTGGGCTAGGTTACAGAATACTCTTTGTCATATGGTCGAGCTTTCGGAAATGGATATTTCCTTTTTAAAGACATCTATAATAAAATAACGAGTCTGAGTTAAAAACAGCATTCATAAACAAGTTAAATAATACTAACATTGAGCTAATTTCGAAAAACTTTAAATATGTATATATATATATATATATATATATATATATATATATATATATATATATATATATATATATATATATATATATATATATATATATATAGTAGAAATAAGTATATTCCAATTAGATAATTTTATTAACAAATAAATCAACGAGAATGAGTTCATTGTTATGAAGAAATGATAAATATTCTAATAATTAGGTTAAGTTATCATTGCATGCGGATATTCATTGATAACATAATACGATGATAAACTATGCTCCTCTTTGATAATGTATCTATATTTAAATAGTATGCACGTATAATGAATTCTTGGTTATTCCAGTCCTATAATATTTCGTGGTATCTCCTACTATCGTTTATTATTCATTAATTATAATATTGAATACGATTGTCATATATATATATATATATATATATATATATATATATATATATATATATATATATATATATATATATATATATATATATATATATATATATATATATATATATATATATATATATATATATATATTTATATATATATACATACATATATATATATATATATATATATATATATATATATATATATATATATATATATATATATATATACAGGGTGATTCATTAATACGTGTAAATATTTTAACGGGAGAATTTTGAGCCCAAAATATGAAGATCTAACCCAATTTGCTAATATAAAATATTTCTCCTTACTGAGTTACAGGGTGTTTTATTTCGATTATTAAAAATGAATTTTGTTCATTACTTCCATGCTGCTTGATATTTCTTTATGATATTTGGCAGTAAGTTAAAGTAGTTTGGGACACATCAAATAATAGTAAAGAAGACTTTCTCGCTATCACCAGTGGCGTACGGCAGGGGCACGGGAAGAGTTCTCGTTTCCTAAATTCTACGCCACCGGCAGAATTGTCATTTTAGTATAATTTTTCGATTCTCCTATATTTTCTCTGTAAATAAGGTATTCTTTTTTCGTAACGCTAGAGCCACTATTTTTCGAGATATTTAACGTTGAACATATGGCTGCACAATTCCTTTGATTTTAATGTACGAGTCATATCGGGTTTTTTGTCATACGATTGCATGTATTTAAATTGAAAAAAAAATTATTAGGTATTTTTTTTTAATTTATAATAATATTAACAAACAATTTAAAACATAACAACTACAAAAATATCCAGCGCTACATAAAAAAAGTTCAAAATAAATACTTAATTATGAAGATCTTCTTTACAAATTTTGGAAGAATATCAAATTTATGAACAAAACTTGAAAACAATTTACAATAAATGTTCAATATGCTCTCCGTTTACCTCAATAAGTTTTTTCATTCTTTCGTTGAACGATCTTCTAACTTTAAAAAATATGTTTGGCTGATTCGCAAAAAAATTAGCGGAATTTACAATTTGCTGCCATAGTTCCTGGCTAGTATTTCTCGTTTGGGAGTATAGCCACTATTTTTCGAGATACATATGGCTGCATAATTACTTTGATTTTAATTATGTATCAATCATGTTTTTGTAATAGAATTGTTAATTAAGTAATTATCATGCATGTGTCTAATGTCATAATAGATGCAGTTCACATTTATTTGGAAATAGATATGAGGAAGTCTTAAATAATTATTTTGATCTAGTAGGATGGTGTCACAACTGACAGTTGTTGACAATATTATTTATGAAGATTGTGACTGTTATAAATTTTTTAAAAGCAGATTAAGTGAAGATGCAGCGCCCTACTGTTTTTTGTAATACTGAAATGCGCGATATGCTTTGTGTTTATGCACAAGAAAATTATTCCTGTCTTGCTGCTACTCAAAGATATGGAGAAATGTATCCAGATAGAGTTCAGCCCAATCATCAAACCTTTCGCAATATTTTTAGAAGATTAGGAGAGACTGGACAATTCAAGCCAAAACGTGATGTGGGCCGACCTAAACATATTTCTGTAGATCAGGAAGATGACATATTAGTGAGAATTGCAGAAAATCCACAACTTAGCACTCGTCGCTTATCTTCAATGACTGGGGTAAGCCAATCTACAGTTTTTAGAATACTGAAAAAGGGAAATTTGAAACCTTACCATTTTACTCCAGTACAAAACTTATTACCAAGAGATCTTCCTGCAAGATTGAATTTCGCTCAGTCGATGGCAAATAAAAAAAATGAAAATCTGAACTTTTATGAAAATGTTATCTTTAGCGACGAAGCTACTTGTACACAGAGAGGAATATTTAACTGGAGGAATAGCCACAGTTGGGATACTGAAAATCCTCATTTATATTGTGAGTCACATTTTCAACGCGAGTTTAAAATTAATGTTTGGTGCGGTATACTCGGAGACCGTTTGTTAGGTCCATATGAACTACCTGAAAATTTAAATGGTAATTCGTATTTGGAGTTTCTACAAACTAAACTTTTCGATGAGCTAGAACAATTGCCACTTAACCAAAGGAGAGGCATGTGGTTCATGCACGATGGAGCACCACCCCATTATACATCAATAGTGCGGAATTATCTAGATAATAAATTTCCTCATCGTTGGATTGGCAGAGGTAGTGAATTTCCGTGGCCGTCTCGAAGTCCCGATTGTAATCCATTAGATTTCTATTGCTGGGGGCATATGAAATCACTGGTATACTCCCAAACAATAAATACTCGCCAGGAACTATGGCAGCAAATTGTAAATTCCGCTAATTTTATTGCGAATCAGCCAAATATATTTTTTAAAGTTAGAAGATCGTTCAACGAAAGAATGAATAAACTTATTGAGGTAAACGGAGATCACATTGAACATTTGTTGTAAATTGTTTTTAAGTTTTGTTCATAAATTTGATATTCTTCCAAAATTTGTAAAGAAGATCTTCATATTTAAGTATTTATTTTGAACTTTTTTTATGTAGCGCTGGATATTTTTGTAGTTGTTATGTTTTAAATTGTTTGTTAATATTATTATAAATATAAAAAAAATACCTAATAATTTTTTTTTTCAATTTAAATACATGCAATCGTATGACAAAAAACCCGATATGACTCGTACATAAAAATCAAAGGAATTGTGCAGCCATATGTTCAACGTTAAATATCTCGAAAAATAGTGGCTCTAGCGTTACGAAAAAAGAATACCTTATTTACAGAGAAAATATAGGAGAATCGAAAAATTATACTAAAATGACAATTCTGCTAGTGGCGTAGAATTTAGGAAACGAGAACTCTTCCCGTGCCCCTGCCGTACGCTACTGGTGATAGCGAGAAAGTCTTCTTTACTATTATTTCATGTGTCCCAAACTACTTTAACTTACTGCCAAATATCATAAAGAAATATCAAGCAGCATTGAAGTAATGAACAAAATTCATTTTTAATAATCGAAATAAAACACCCTGTAACTCAGTAAGGAGAAATATTTTATATTAGCAAATTGGGTTAGATCTTCATATTTTGGGCTCAAAATTCTCCCGTTAAAATATTTACACGTATTAATGAATCACCCTGTATATATATATATATATATATATATATATATATATGTATATATATAACTTTTTGATAATTATTAGCAATAACAGGCCTGGTGAATCTCGTAAAACTCGATTTTATTAAAAAGTTTTGAAAAAGCCACGAATGTCGTGGCGAAACGTCAACTTTTTAATAAAATCGAGTTTTTTGAAATTCACCAAGCCTGTTATTGCTAATAATTATCAAAAAGTTATTATATATATATATATATATATATATATATATATATATATATATATATATATATATATATATATATATATATATATATATATATATATATATATATATATATATATATATATATATATATATATATATATATATATATATATATATATTTATATATATAAATATATATATATATAAATATAGATATATATATATATATATATATATATATATATATATATATTCATTTATGGCAGTCCAGTGATCATATGAGTAAAAATTATAATTTAACACAAAATCATTGAAAATTAGGAAAAACACAAAAGACATAATTTGATCAACACATAATTACGCATTGAACAGAATAAAAAAATTTCATTTGTACATAATAAGAATATCTCAATAATATAATATAATATAATTAGACTTGGAAGTTAAACATTTAAACTAAAAAAAACTAATATTTTGATTTCATTAATGAAAGCCTAAGGATCCCTAGTTTATTTAAAAAAGTAGCGCTATTTTGAACTAAATAATACTTCCTTCTGTTTCTTCTACTTACTTATGATATGAAATATTCTGAAAATAAATATCTGATACAAACAGATAGGTAACTTTGTAATAACATATTATTTTTGCATTCTTCGACATTAAAATTAGTACCTATTCTTGAAATATCTTATTAGAATAACGAATTATCGATTTCCTCGAACGATCTCATATTGTCGTCTGTATGCCATGATTTACTTGAAATGTAACTCCGGGAAAGAAAAAAAACTACTTGATTATTTATAGAATTGTAGTCGAGTCGCGATATGTGACCTCCAGGTGGAGTAAACAACTAAGGAATACCATTATCTCTGTCGACAATAATGAATTATGTAAATGCGCGCATTTTTAAACACACATACCAGTTTTACTGTGAAAGGCCCGTGGCTGTGAATCATACCATTATGGGTGCAAAGTAAGCAGCACGAGTTATTCACATAATTGCAAATTTATCCTTTATTAATCAAATAATTCAATTTTTTCTTGAAATTTTCCTCTACAATTCTGTTCTCACCTCTTCATTAATGCAAAAAATTTATTTGGTAAAAATATATTTGGTAGCATACAAACATAATTGGTATCATACAAATATTATTGGTATCATACAAATATATTTGGTAGCACACAAATATATTTATATGATTATCAACGCTGATATTTAATGCAATGTTAGAAAAAGTGGTGAGACATAGCCAAATAAATAGAGCAGGGACACTGCTAAACAAAAGCCACCAAATAATACGCTGATGATGTCGTTTTAATAGCTCGTAACAAAGGGAAACTGAAAAAAAGAGTTTCTAGAGATGATACAGTTTCAGAAATATATCAGGAAAAAAGTAAATATATGGTATTAAAAAAACGGAAAGGAGGAGAAAGTGATGCTCTCTTAGGTATAGAAATAGAAGGGAAAAGAACAAAATTTGAGAGAGTGAAAGAGTTTGTTTACTTGAACAATAAAATACAAGAAAAGTTCGATATATGGAAGAGGAGGATGCTAAGAAGTATATATGGAGGAAAATGGTATAAGGGGAAAGAAGAATGAATGAAGAATCGTATGAATTGTACGGAGAAAAGAGATTGTCTGAAAAGGTGAGGGAGAGAGGACTGCAATAGCTAGGACATTTGGTGAGAACGACGGAGAATAGAGAGGTGAAGGGAGTGTGTTGGAAGCGGCCGGTGGGTAAGAGACGAAGAGGAAGAACGAGGAAAAGATGGAGCGAAGCGGTGATGGAGGACATTCGGGAGAGGAAAATAGGAAACTGGAGAGAGAGGGCAAAGAACAGACGGGAGTAGAAGGGCCTGATAAATAAGGAAATAACACGTTAGAGGCCTTAATGGCCTATGTATAACTACAATTAATAATAATCAACGCTGATTATATATAAACATTAAATATGTATGTACTGAAAGCTACGTAATCAATGTGGAAATACTACTGGACTAGAATATAAAAATGTCAACAATTGTGTAAATTCTCCCGCATTTTCTCGTAGTAACAAATGACTCAATTGAAATTCTAGGTACTGGAAAAATTGGATTTGTGTTGTCCAAATCTAAAAGACTCGAGTGAATGAGGAAGCCATTACAATTAAATTTCAGAGAGTTATCATATAATTGTGTCTTAACTAACTTTGTGCCTAAAAGCTATCAATTTGTTATTGCATATATGATAGACTTATTTGTTTTCAAAAAATATTACTTGAGGGAAAAAGATTTTTCATGAAATTTCGAAAAAATTGAAATATATTATAACTTGCGCCAAGAATAATTACAAAGAGATATTCGGAAATATAAATCCAATCAAGGTCTTTGATCGTATTTTGATGTTTTGATTTCAATACATTTGAAGTTTTCATAAAATCATGAATATCATGACGAAACGTAAACTATTCAATGAAGTCCTTTTTCTATTTCAAATGGTCTGTTTTTTTTCAAAAAAAAAAGGCAATTAAATAACAATACAACACAGGCAAAAATAATATATATATATATATATATATATATATATATATATATATATATATATATATATATATATATATATATATATATTTTTATATTTATAAATATATATATATATATATATATATATATATATATATATATATATATATATACTTCGAAGATTTTATTTTCCTGTGGGATGGAAAAAATTTGAAGTAGATTCCTAAATGTACGCTAAAAGCGAGTCAATATGTTACTATCAAAGCTATACAAGAACACATTTCACACTCATAGTAAAATATATTATTCGTTTTCATGAAAAGAGTAATTAATCATGTTTTTATACATTTGTACTTCCGGATCAAGATCTCAAGATACTTCCTTCCTTTCATTTACAAATGAAATGACGCTAAAAAATACGGAAGTTCCCCTTCCGTCTCTAACCTTCTAGAACGAGGTTCGTTCACAAACAACCTGAACGACCCCGACACGACTGAATCTGTGCATGTATAAATGAATGCATAAACACTGTAATTATGATAATAAAACTTATTATAGCCTCATTTGATGTAATGAATCTCTTACGCAAAAATTCATTCGCTGTGACTTTCAGCCTGAAACGAGAATTTAAATGACAGAATTAAAATACATATTCACATTGTAAGAGAATATCATTTCAATAAGGTTACAGCTATGAAATTTTTAAACTCAGTGTATTTTATAACATAGTAGTAGTAATACACTTTAGTATTATAAAGAAAGACGACAGGTGTCCTTGGACACCTCTAAATGAAGAAATGATATTGAAATTGTAATTAATAATTTCATTTATAATAAAGTTATAATATAAATTTTAGTATTAATTATTATAAAAGTGTAAACTGAGTATGAATTCAATCAGTACATTCAATGTTAGTAAAGATTGGTGTGTAGTAACTAAAGTAGGACACATATGTCTGCAAATAAAAGTGTCTCGAAAAATTACAGTACATTCAATGTTAGTAAAGATTGGTTTGTAGTAACTAAAGTAGGACACATATGTCTGCGAATAAAAGTGTCTCGAAAAATTACAGTACATTCAATGTTAGTAAAGATTGGTTTATAGTAACTGAAGTAGGACACATATGTCTGCAAATAAAAGTGTCTCGAAAAATTACAGTACATTCAATGTTAGTAAAGATTGGTTTGTAGTAACTAAAGTAGGACACATATGTATGCAAATAAAAGTGTCTCGAAAAATTACAGTACATTCAATGTTAGTAAAGATTGGTTTGTAGTAACTAAAGTAGGACACATATGTCTGCGAATAAAAGTGTCTCGAAAAATTACAGTACATTCAATGTTAGTAAAGATTGGTTTATAGTAACTGAAGTAGGACACATATATCTGCAAATAAAAGTGTCTCGAAAAATTACAGTACATTCAATGTTAGTAAAGATTGGTTTGTAGTAACTAAAGTAGGACACATATGTATGCAAATAAAAGTGTCTCGAAAAATTACAGTACATTCAATGTTAGTAAAGATTGGTTTGTAGTAACTGAAGTAGGACACATATGTCTGCAAATAAAAGTGTCTCGAAAAATTACAGTACATTCAATGTTAGTAAAGATTGGTTTGTAGTAACTAAAGTAGGACACATATGTCTGCAAATAAAAGTGTCTCGAAAAATTACAGTACATTCAATGTTAGTAAAGATTGGTTTGTAGTAACTGAAGTAGGACACATATGTCTGCAAATAAAAGTGTCTCGAAAAATTACAGTACATTCAATGTTAGTAAAGATTGGTTTGTAGTAACTAAAGTAGGACACATATGTCTGCAAATAAAAGTGTCTCGAAAAATTACAGTACATTCAATGTTAGTAAAGATTGGTTGTAGTAACTAAAGTAGGACACATATGTCTGCAAATAAAAGTGTCTCGAAAAATTACAGTACATTCAATGTTAGTAAAGATTGGTTTGTAGTAACTAAAGTAGGACACACATGTCTGCAAATAAAAGTGTCTCGAAAAAAATATGGATTGTGATATTGAATCTTATAAATTTTGCTGAACATTGTTAGTTCCTGAATTAAATTCATCCGAAAGAAATTGTAACAATAACTTTGAGTTTTTATCTGAAAGTAGAAGTTGAAATCTCCAATTTTGTGTATGCAATCATTAAAAATTTGTTTCCACTAATCATTCATTCCAATAATTGATTATAATCATACGAATAGATAGTGAATTATTTCTAAGAATTATAATAAATTCTACATTTTTAAATCAAAAGTTATCCATAATAATATACATATATATATATATATATATATATATATATATATATATATATATATATATATATATATATATATATATATATATATATATATATATATATATATATATATATATATATATATATATATATATATATATATATTTATATATATATATATATATATATATATATATATATATATAAATATTACCTATCTTTATAAAATTAACAATCACTGATAACTGACTTCGTCATCAGTATCCTCTTCTACTGAATCAATTCATTATTAGTTCTCCATACCTAAATAAAAAAATTTACTGCTTTTTGAAGATATACAATTCTTTGCTAACCGGCTCCATTCTTACGTAGAAATTTCTTATTTTTTCGTGGTTTTTAAGAATATTCATGCATCCACAGCTTCTGCTCATTGAGTTAGACTGTTGAAATTTGGTACGTAGATTGAGTACGATCTTCTTCTGGGTTTCAACTATTTTCTTCAACTACCGGCATTTTAGTGTAACAGTTAATGTATTTTTGCTGAACTTTGCAGTGACTAATTTCCATTCGAAAAGTATCAGGTTCTTCTTCGTATAATTGATGAATTTCGCAGTATAATTTTCTCATGTTCATATGTATGTATGTACGTGTTTATGTATTTTAGCGTTGTTTACATGGTAAAAGGCACAATTTTGTAGCAATAGGGTTGAGAGTTTGTAAAGGGTAGTTTTGTAAAAGGTCTTCTTTAGTTATTAGATATGGATGGGATTGGTTTTGGTTCGAACTGGTTGGGGGTTGACTCCCCTGGGGGGTAAATAGATCTTGTTTACACGACAGAAGGCGCAATTTTGTAGAAATAGGGTTGAAACTTTGTAAATAGGTAGTTTCGTATTAATCTTGGAAGGGATTGGTTTTGGATCAAATTGGTTAGGGGGTTCACCAGATGGGGTGAAAATAAATCTTGTTTACACGATAGAAGGTGCAGTTTTGTAGAAATAGGGTTGAACGTTTGTACATAGGTATTTTCGTTTGATATCTTGGATGGGATTGGTTTTGACTCGAATTGGTTGGATGGTTGACCCCCTGAGAGGGAGTAAATAATCACGTTTTTAAGTAGGTATTTTCAAAAGATATCTTGGATGGGATTGGTTTAAGTTCAAATTGGTTGGAAATAAAGGGAGGAAATAAATCATGTTCACACGTAGAAGGCGCATTTTTGGGACCATAGGGTTGAAACTTTGTAGGTAGGTAGTTTCGTATGATATCTTGGATAGTGTTTATTTCGATATAAATTGGTTGGGGGGTTGACCCCCGGAGAAGGAAATAAATGTTGTTTACACGATAGAGGGCGCAATTTTTTTTTTCAGATTCGGAACAAAAATCATAATTGAATGAATAGATGCTTTTCTGATTCAGCTCACTGCGATAGAGTTTTTCTGATATTTAACGTGACGATATTTCTTCTTTTGCTGAAAAATCTTGTTCAACATAAACTAAAATTGTATCACTATCACTAGTTTTTTCAAAATCTTCGGATTGATGTTATTTTAAATTCCCAAATCATTGCAATAGTTATACTTATAACTGTATTATCATACATATTAGAATCTTTGCATTTTTCAAAGAGCTGCTACTTCATATTGAATTAAGTTGTTTTTACCGAAATGATAGTTTTGTTAAATTCATTCTATATTTGACTAATGCAGATTAATTTCTCTAATTTCAATTCATTCTATGTCTAGCGTTGATGAAGTTTGCATATTCTTTGTATTTTTTGTTATCAAAATGAAAAAAGTAATCACGTGGAAATAATCTATTGACTGAATTATTTTAAATGGCTCTACTTAAAAACAGCCGCCACTATCGTTTCCGATTTCTTAAAATTCTTAAATATCCTTGTTGAAAAAAATTTTTGTAATAATCATGAACTTTTATATTTTCAGTTTATTGGAGTTTACCCCTTGAGAAACGATTTTCATATTCAGCCCGCTGCTTGAAAATTCTTTGAAGAGTAACATCGAGCGTTAACTAAATGTGAAATGTTACGTTCCTTTGCGCAACATACTATGCGCACATTTCACTTCGAGATTATTAGTATACTGCCGCATATATTAGGGTATACCGGCCACAGTTGATGCATGTATAGGTATTTATATCTAGTGATACTTATATACTAAATTATTAAGTGATTGAAGTTAATAAAATATCAAAATATATAAAAAAACTGAATTGAGTGACAGTGAATAAAGAAGGAAAAGAATCTCCAAAACACGTGGATGCGGTTTATTTTATTATTATTATTATTATTGTCAATTGAAATAACGATCAGCTGTCCGTTATTCAATATATGTATGTATGTATGTTTGATTAATTGTATAATATCTTTTATATTTTATATTATATTATTTTGTTATTGATATTATTGTTGGAGATAACGCCGCATATATTAGGGTATACCTGCATTTATAGGTAGGTATATATGATGCAACACATACAACAGCAACCTAACCGTCAATTTGTGTTTTATTTTAGAGTATAGTTTATTTATTTATAAGTAGTGATAGTCATATTTGTGCACAACAAACATAATTATTAAGTGATTGAATATAATGAAATATTGAAAGATATAAAAAGCACAAAATTTTTTTCTGTCAAACTATTTCCATTGTTTGCTCCGAGAATTTTTATTTCCTGTCAATATTCAATTATTACCTACCCATGTTGAAAAATAAATAGTCTATAACTAATTAAAACTTCAACTGTGAAAAATTTAAAAAAAGGATACCTATTCAAATTTTACTTCGCAATTAGAGATTTGCATGAATATTCTATGATGATGTCGGATATCAAATAAAAATACAAACTGAACACGTAACAAAATTAAATTTAGAACAGATTGTTGTGAAAACCCTAATGTAATCAATCTCGAAAAGATAGACGGTGATAAAAATGAATGAGTAAAACAATGCGTCAATGAGGAGCATATTAAAATGTGAGGAATCATTTACATCTCATTGATATTTTAATATATTAGTAAAATTGACTTATCTTTGTATCTGTGATTGCCAGTTTTCCATATGTTAACTCCTAATGTGGTACTTCTGAATGAAATCAAGAACTTGTTTTCCTTCGAGATGAACATTATGCTCTAAAAGTATATGTGTGTTGTAATTATAATTTCTAAAATTCTGTGAATATCTATTTTATAACAGCTACAACATTCGAGTTTTTATTAATTTTATTCAATTTGTTCTCTTTGGGTTCATTGCTTATTCTCAATTTGAGTCAATAATTTATTGAATAATTTAGACATTAAGCAATGAAAATGTATGTTTCTGGTTGGTAAGAAGTTATAAAGGATTTTAGCAATAATAAGTTCGTATATGATTTATTAAGATGCAAAAAACTTGAAAATCTCATTTCTACTGGAAGAACTGTGAAGTATATTTTTCTTGGAAAATTAATTCTGTAATTTACATATCCAGTTTGTAATTTTTTTTAAATCAAAAACTGTATAATTATATTCATTATTTTTCACGAATAGAGCTGAATATTTTTATATATTGAATAATGTAGCAAAGCTTGTAATAAATTTATTTTTTAACTTTATTCAATTATTCAATTTCAATTTGTTCTGTGGCATTCACACACACACACACACACACACACACACACACACACACACACACACACACACACATATATATATATATATATATATATATATATATATATATATATATATTCATAACATTTTATTCAATAACATGTAATTGTAAAATTAAAAATAAATTATTAATAAATCTTATTTTTAAATGCAATTTGCTTAAAGATTCAATTATAATATATATATATATATATATAATTATATAAATATATATATATATATATATATGTATAATTAATATATATATAAGAATATATATATATATATATATATATAAATATATATATATATAAAGATATATATATATATATATATATATATATATATATATATATATATATATATAATTGCATCTTTAAGCAAATTGCATTGGAAATAAGATTTATTAATAATTTATTTTTAATTTTACAATTACATGTTATTGAATAAAATGATATTTATAGTTGGAGTTAAGTATGTATAGAACAGAATCCAATCCATTATGTCGTTCAACATGTGTTAATGAATTAATAATATTCCACTTAACAACTTCAATTAATATGTATGATTATTTTTGTCGTGTTCCATTTCGAAGAGCATTAAGATAAACCTGATTCAACCTTGTTTATTAATACGTTAGTTTTTTCCGTGTTATTTATAAAAGATAAATAGGTTTTCTTTGAAATTGATTCATTTGGTTTATAGTTGATAGCCATTTTGAAATAGCAAAATTTTTTACACAATATTATGTATAGTCTATTTTTGATTGAAGCTCATACAAAAGTATTTCAATCACTCTTTTATAGGCCGCTACACACGGATGTTGATGTCTTGGTACATCAACGTGCATCCAAGAACATGCAACCAATAACGTTAGTGTGGATGCAAAAATACCCACGTTTTGAATGCACAACCCGGATGAACGCCGCGTTGATGTTTTCCGAATCCCCTGAATTTTTGGATGCGCATTCCAACGAACACGTACATGTGTGAACGTGTGGATGCTATTTAACGTTATTGATAGTACGTTCTTGGATGCACGTTGATGTATCAAGACATCGACGCCCGTGTGTAGTGCGGGCTACACACGGACGTCGATGAATTAATACATCGACATGCATCCAAAGGTTCTTGGATGCACGTTGATGTGTTAAGACATCAACGTCCGTGTGTAGGGGCCTCTCCCTCAGATATTTTGCCAAACAGTTTGGCAGACTGGACAAAACTATGGTTTTGTACGTACGTGTGTACGCAATCAGGTTTTTGGATGGACGTCGATGTATTAAGACATTTTTCCCGAAACTGATAGACCATTGCAGTGTATCGAAGGTCAACAGTTATGTGTGGGAGTAGTTTTTTTGTCCTTTTCAGACCTTCGAGAAAACGATTCTCAAAATTGTTTTGATATATATATACTAGCTGACCCAGCAAACGTTGTTCTGCCATATAAATTATTTTTATCTATCTATCTCACTATCTATCTAGCTAGATAGTTATCTACCTTTCTATCTATCTATCTATCTATTTATGTATCTCTCATTCTATCTATCTACATATCTATCAATCTGTCTGACCCGACAAACGTTGTTCTGCCATATAAATTATTTTCATCTATCTATCTTTCTATTTATTCATCTATCTGCCGATGTATCTCTATCTATCTAACTATCTTTCTATCTATCTAGATAGTTATCTATCTTTCTATCTATCTATCTATCTATCTATTTAACAATCTATCATTATATCTATCTATGAATCTATCTGACCCGGCAAACGTTGTTTGAATTACTAAAATGGCTATTATGAGATATGGGTTGTTGATAGGAGGGTGCAATATCATAAAAAATAAAAATAAAAAATTTTGTCCAAAAAATGTATGAAAATGTTTGGGGTGGACCACCCTAATCACTTAGGGGTATGAAAAATATATTATTTTCGATTGCCATCTTGAAACCCTATTGTGGATCTGTTCATAAAATTTAAAAATAATATAATCGCGATGGAATTTTCATTCCATCATAACAAATTAAAAATGAAAATCTTGCCAAAAAAATTGAAGTTTATAATCAACAAATGAAAACAGAGGTTGATAGTAGAGGGTTGTATGTATTTTTCAATGCTGTATCATAAAAAAAATGAAACTGAAAAATAAAAAATAAAAATTGAGGGGTAGATTACCCTCGACATTTAGGGGGATGAAAAATAGATTTTGTCTGATTCTCAGACCTAACCGATATGCACACAAAATTTCATGAGAATCGGTCCAGCCATTTCGGAGGAATTAAACAAATAAAAAATAGGCGTTGATCGTAGAAGGGTGAAAATTTGGGGTTGTATGTATTTTTGAATGCCGTATCATGAAAAAAATAGAACAGAAAATTTTGTCTGAAAAAAATATTAAGGAATGAACCACCCTCACTATGTAGGGGGATGCAAAATAGATTTTGTATGATTCTTAGACTTAACCGATATGCACACAAAATTTCATGAGAATCGGTCGCGCCATTTCGGAGGAGTTTAACAAATAAAAAATAGGGGTTGATTGTAGATGGGTGAAAATTTAGAATTGTATGTATTTTTCAATGCTGTATCATAAAAAAAATAAAACAGAAAATTTTGTCTGAAAAATAAAAATAAAAATTAAGGGATGGACCTTAACATTCAGGGGAATGAAAAATAGATGTTGGCCGATTCTCAGACCTATCCCATATGCACACAAAATTTAATGAGAATCGATTGAGCCATTTCGGAGGAGTTTAACTTCTAACACCGTGACACGAGAATTTTATATATTATATATATATATATATATATATATATATATATATATATATATATATATATATATATATATATATATATATATATATATACAGAAAATGTTCCTCCGGTGGTACTGTAGCTTTAGAATTGTTCAATCAAACAATTTAATGACATATTTTGAATTTTATTTTATTAACACTCCTTTCTAGATAGACCAGAAAAAATTATCATCAAAAATGAAAAAATATATATATTTAAGTAGCAAAAATTCCTTTTTCATTTTCAAAAGATGAGTAGAACTAACAATTTGGGATTCAAGATTCATCGCTCCCGCCTGCGAGGCTTAACACTAAACATATCGCTTATAATTTTTGAAAAATTTCGCATATTATTGTGTCCCGGTTTTACTCACCAAAAATATGGCAAGCCTATATATATATATATATATATATATATATATATATATATATATATATATATATATATATATATATATATATATATATTAATATATATATATTATATATATTATATATATATATATATATTATTTATATACATATATATATATATATATATATATATATATATATATATATTTATATATATATATATATATATATATATATATATATATATATATATACATATACATATACGGTACATATTGGCATCTCCTTCGGCTTCTATCAAACCAAAAAAGCTGAAATTTGGTATCATCTAGGAATGTTTCCGAAACAAAACGAATCTTCCAAAATTTGCGTGAATATCTTCAACGGCCGCCATTTATACGTAGATATTTCTTGTTTTTTCGTGTTTTTTTAAATTTTGCTCTACTCCTCAGCTTCTGCAGTTTGAATTAGAGGGTGAAAATTAGGTATGCCGATTGAATTGAGTTCATATTGAAATACTATCCTTTCTGGGTTTAAACTCTTTTCCACAACCGCGCTGTATTTCGCAGAGAATATTCTCCCACTTGGGCAGTACCTTGACGTGGTGTGGGGGCTTAAGTATCTACAATGAATCTTGGGAACCTTACGAATTTCGTGCCGAGGAGGGTCCTAGGATGAGCAGAGAAAACCAAACCTGCCTGCTCCCTATGCTAAGTCCACCCCCAGACTTAGCTTTCTTCCCCTTACACTTTTCCTGTGCTCCCAGCCTTCGACGCTATTAGGGTTGCCGAGGGCTAGAAGGTTTCCCTTATCAAATCTCACTTTTCCAACACCCTATCCTCTCCTTATTCCCTCCTCCTACGTGTGTGAGCCGCGAAGTCGGCCAGTGCGGTGAGTGCGATGGTGCGACGGTACGACGGTCAAACCAGAGGTATAGTATTTGGCACGTTAGTTAAGCGTGTGTATATGTCCCCCTCTTCTTTCCTTTCATTTTTGGTTTTATTGATTTCGCTCTTTCGCCAATCTTTCTTCCTTTCGGCCACAGTTTCTTTTGATAGTGTTTGTTTTCGATTATGTTTTTTTTACTTCTCTCCTTTGCCTTGTTTGATTTTTTCTTTTCTTTTTTTCAATTTTTCTATTTTCTACTGTCTATCCCTTTTGTGTAACGGACTGATTATACTATGACGACTACGCTTCTCACTCGGACCGGGGGATGTGTGCGGTGCACTGCCCCCAAAAAGCAAATGAAATGGATACCAAAACTAAAAAATTACCCCAGGTAGGTACCGGCAAAGCCGGAGAATCCTACCCTGCAACTGCAGGCAGCTCCTTGGATTCTGGGGGGAGCAAGTCTCCATTAAAGACGACAAAGGCAAAACAAACGGACATGAATAAGGATAAGGATGTCAAGGATGGAACAGGCACGATATGCAAAGACACGGACACGAGTACGGATAAGAGTAAGGCTAGGGAAGGTACGGAAAGGTTATACAAGAGGGTTATCCCGCAGCCAAAGTTATATAGGTCAAACTCAGAAACTGGGAAAAATCAAACTCCGGCTGATAAAAATAGAAGAGCGAGCGTGGGAACGGCGGAAGAAGAAGGGATTGAGAGGGATGCGTCGGTGGAGGAGGAGGTAACAATAACCCCCAACGAAACGAAACAAAACATTGAGAACGCCGTAAGGCGTATCAGAAAGGAGAGCGTGGAAGAATTCCACACCCCAGTAAGTGAAGACGAGAGGGAAGCCCTGAGGAGGCTGTCAGATGGAGGCCAAAGGGAACTTTTCCTGCGGAGAACCTCGACTACAGAAGATGAAACTCCCAGAGTTGCGACAAGTACTCCTACGCATGAGAATTCCATGGAATCCGAGGAGGAAAACGAAAACATTCTTAACTTCTTATGCTCAGCGAGGAGAAAGGGAGAACCCAAGAGAAAGAGGCTAGACTGCTCCTCACCCCTTAACCTGTCGCAGGACAGGGTAGTCTCTCTGCTGGGAGCCATAGCTCAGGCAGTAGACAGGTTGCAGGCGACCATGGGATCTGAACATATAGAGATGGGGACAAGGACGGAGATACAAGAGGTGGAGGAAGTACTCGGAAGGGAGCTGACGGGTATCCAGAGGGACTTATTTCAAGCCCCAAGAAGAGACGAAGGGACACAAACAGAGCCACCGGAAGAGGTCATAAAACAAATAAAAGCAGCAAAAATTAGGTCCAAAATAGGCGAGGACATGGACCTAGAGGGCCTAAGGGAGATTCTTGAACTAGATTGGCCGATGGAGGCATACGAAATAGAATTAGATAAAAGGCAAATAACCTCTACGGAGATGGAGGGGAATATCCTGATTGTAGCGCAAACAGACAAGTTCAAGGACCTCAAATACATAAGACAACTCACGGGCACCTCACGGAAATTATTTAATTACTTAAATGGAGGTAAAATAAAGAAGGGGGAGGTAATCAGACAGAAGGCCTCAAGTTGGGAGAGACTAGATGGAGGATCATCGGAGGACGAAGACGATATTTACTATGCCGGGTTGATAAGAGAAGAGACCGAGCAGGACAAGGAATTGTTCAAAATCTTGAAACGACTTAAACACAAAATCATGGCCGAGAATCAACTCCCAATACATGTGGTAATGGAAACTGCTCTGGACCCAATGATCGCCAGAAAGATCGTGGAATGGACACACGAAAGGGTATACATCCATGGGATAAACCCACAAAAAATAAAAGATAACCATGGAAGGGGGAAAACTTACAAAACTGATTCTATGATAATAGAGAGAAATGCCGCAGAGGGAGCTGATCCATCGTATGCCCAGATGGTCAGAAGCCTGAAGAAGGATATGGCTGCGAAACCAGAGATTCTGGAGCACATCAAGGGTATACGTGAAACAAAGGAGGGGCATCTCCTAATGGAGATAAAGGCGGAGAGCCCCGACGCGGTAGGAATTCTACAATCGATTAAAAGAATTACCCAAAATAAGAACATAAAACTACTAGGGAAGAGAAAGGAAACAAAGGCAGTGGGGTTATATGGCATTGACATTGATCTCTCTGCAGAGAACGTAGAGGAGGGCATAAGAGAGGGATGTGGTCTCACTAAGGAGGAACCAGTAGAGATCAAGGCCCTGAGACCTATGATGGGAGGTAGGCAGGCAGCCACCGTAGTGACCAGTAGAGTGATGGCTAAAAAAATGGTAGAGAGAGGTCAAATTAGACTGGGTCTATCCTCCGCCCAATTTAGGCAAACGCCAATTCGCACACGGCGAACAACTGCACTGGAGAGGACAGGGGCAAACTATGCAGAAATTGTGGCAAGGGTGGTCACATGGTCAAGAATTGCAGCGAAGTACCCCACTGTCTGTTATGTGGCAGGAAGGGCCACAGGACACATAGTAGACTGTGCCAGGGGTACAGAGAGACTCCAGTAGCCCGAAGCACAGCAGAAACTGTGAACGAGGTGCAGGAGAAGGAGACCGTAATAGATCGGCAGGGTGGCTATAAACGGCTATAAAAAATGTCTGTGATAAAAGACAATGCGTCTGTGATGAAAGGAAAAACGTCTGTGATAAAAGAGGCTTCCGCTCTGGAATGTATATGTGTATATTTATGTCTATCTAGTCAGAGATCGTCTTATATGCGTGGAATCCTATATACAAAACTAGTGAGCGTACAAATATTAATTGTTCACATAGTATATTTACCAGTACATGTGTCGCTACTGCGTGTACTGGTGAAGGGTCATCTTATATATACGCATACACCTTATTTAGAGTTTTACCTATTGAGGTGTACTAGGCGTGATACTATGTGCTGTGATATTTTTCCTTTATATATTTTGCCATGTGATATAGTGTGCTGTGATACCTTTGGTAACAGAAAACTGGACTGTGATATAGATTTCAGCGAAACAAAGACTGTGATACAGAAAGGGAAAATAAGTTACCTATATGCCCAAGTTTTACTGTGCATTTCAGTACGTGTATATTTATTATCTGCGTCTGTTTACTCGGTGCGTAGAACTGGCACGGGGAGGAAAAATGTAAGATGGTCAGAACAGCGTTTGCGGGAAAAAAGCAGGGAGGTTAATGGACAGCCGCCAAAATGCTTCTAATACTACAAGTAAACCTGGGGAGGGCAAGGGCGTCCCATGACTTTATGACCGCGGAGGCGATGGCGAGGAAGGTAGACATAGTCATAGTGTCAGAGCCAAACAAAAAGCTATGCAAGTCGAGTAATTGGCTCACGGACACCAACTGCGATGTTGCAATTATCGTAATGAACAGGTCAGTTCGTGTCGAAAGGGTCAAATCCGGGCAGGGCTACATCAGACTCGAACTGGAAAATATGGTGTTGCTGGCTGCATATATTTCCCCAAATATAGCTGAGACGGTGTTCCGACGTCAGATCGACGCTATCTTTGGCGAGGTACCCCAAGGAAGTAGAAACTTCGTGGTGGCAGGGGACCTCAACGCCAAGTCCACAAGCTGGGGATCACCACTTGAGGACCGTAGAGGCGCGTACATTGAGGAGTGGATGGCGCAGGTTTCAGCGGTGGCAAAGAATAATGGCTCCCCTACCTCCGTCCGGGGCCCATCGAGGTCACACATAGATGTGACCCTGGTTCGGGAGTCACACGCCGGAGCCATCACTAACTGGAAGATAAACCACTGCGATCCCTTCACCCACCATGGCTACATCAGCTTCCGGGCGGAGGGAAACTCGCGACAGGCGACCGCGCATCGTGTACGAAGGGTGAATATAGAATATATTTCGGGGTGGCATGTCAGCCCTGGCAGGGGAAAACTCGGAGCTCCGCCCTGCTGCGAAGTATGCAAAGCTCATCGAGATATTCGAACGGTCCACCACACGGGAGCACCAGCTTCACCCAAAGAAGGTACCCTACTGGTGGAATGAAGAGGTGGAGGGAGCGCATAGAGGTTTGCTGTCTCGACGTCGCAGACTGGTCAGGCTAAGGCCGAGGATACAGGAGGGGGACCCTGAATTGGCCCTCGCAGATGCAGAGCTGAAGACCGCCAAGAGGACTATGAGGCGCGCGATTAGAGCAGCAAAAAGATCAACGTGGAAGGAACTCCTTGAGAAGATTAATGAAGACGTGTGGGGGGAGGCGTACCGCATAGTTACTCGCCACCTCAGGCAGGGCAGATCCCCATTTAGCCTCACGGCTAAGAAGAGACGAGAGATCCTGGCGGCACTGTTCCCGAGCGCGACAGAGGTTCTGCAAAGAAGGGAGGGTGGCCCGATAGAGGCTCTTCCGTTTTCGGAGCAAGAATTGGTATATGCGGTGAGGGCAATGCGCACGGGGACGGCTCCGGGAATGGACGGTGTGACGGTGGAGGCTATGCGAGAGGCGGCGAGGGTCGCACCGGAGTTCCTCCTCTCGATGTACAATGGGTGCCTGCTCGGTAAGGGCATTCCGCACACCTGGAAGACGGCTAGAGTGGTCCTTATTCCAAAGAAGGATAAAGAATTATTGGAACCATCAGCCTTTAGGCCCATATGTTTGCTGAGTACCGTCGGAAAGGTGTTTGAAAGGCTGCTGGTGGAGAGGTTATCCCTAGAACTGGAAGAGGGGAGTTTAATCTCGGACCGACAACATGGGTTCCGTGCGGGGAAATCCACTGTCTCTGCCATAAAGGAGGTTCAGCGGGTGGTCAAGGCCGCAAGCTCGAGACTCGTTATTCTGGTGACCCTAGATATTAAGAATGCGTTTAACACGGCCAGCTGGTCGCATACGATCAGCACCATGAGAAGTCTGCAAATTAGCGAATACATAGTCAGGGCCTGTGAGGAATACTTCACCGGGAGGTTTGTAACGATGGGATCAGTGCGAAGAGAGTGCACCATGGGCGTGCCACAAGGATCGGTCCTCGGGCCGACCCTCTGGAATATCATGTACGATGGAGTGCTTGGTCTGGACTATGGCGTGGGAGTGACGCCTGTGGCATACGCAGACGACCTGCTCTTCGCCGTGGAGGCCACTAGCCCGGGAGAGGCGAGAGCAAGAGTCTCCTCTACCATTCGGAGGGCCAGTGAATGGCTCGCTGGAAGAGGCCTTGAGGTCGCGGCCCATAAGACGGAGGTATTAATAGCCAAGGGTCGAGGAGCCACGCTGGCTTGACGTTTGACGTCCTGGGCACAGAGAGGCCCCCCGACACTAGAATTAAATACTTGGGAGTCATCTTGTCGAAGGGAATGTCCTTATCCCCGCATATTGAATATATGACGCGGAGGGCAATCGAGAGACTAGGCGCTCTTCAGAGGCTGCTTCCCAACGTGGGGGGTCCAGTATACTGGAAGAGAAGGATACTGTGCGGCGTCATACACAGCACTATGCTGTACGCGACCCCAGTATGGAGGGAGGCTATAAAAAAGCAAAAACAATTGAATCTCTGCCTGTCGGTCCAGAGGAAGGGCCTAATCAGAGTGGCCTCAGCATACAGGACCATATCAGCACAGGCAGTTCAGGTGATTGCGGGGTTCCCCCCCTTTGACCTCATGGCAGCAGAAGTGTCATTTTTATACACGATAGGGGGTAGGCTGCCGGGAAACAGGAGGATGGCCAGGAAAAGGACCTTGGACAGGTGGCAGGACAGATGGCGCCGGGGGGGAGATGTGGCTGCCTGGACCAGGAGGCTGATCCCTGATGTCCGAGTGTGGATTGGATGCACCCACAGGACGACGAATTATTTCCTAACACAATTTCTGAGCGGACACGGCTCCTTTGGGACTTTCACCCATAGAATAGGGAAAACGCGTGATGACCTCTGCAGAGTCTGCGGCGTGTCAGACAGCCCAGAACACGTCCTGTGGAAGTGCGCGAGATGGAAAGCACAGAGAGCACGTCTTAAGGCGTCTATGGGACACCAAGTTACTCCCAACCATGATGGAGCGAAGAGACAACTGGGCTATGTGCTACGAATGGATAGTCCAGGTCATGTCCAAAAAAGAAACGGAGGATCGGGCGGCGGAATCCGCCTCCCCTGAAGAGTCTGAATAAGAGTGAGCAAGCAAGCTGTGATATCTGAATAAGTGTATATATGGTTATAAGCTATAAGTGTCCAAAGTGTTTGTGCCGCAGAGTATATTTATTTATTTATATAGAGTTTAACTTATGTATTATCGTGTTGTCTGCTGTAGTATATCTATTATTTACGATTATTTATGAGTTCGAAAATACGTGTTTGTTCAATGACACAGGAAACGTAGTAGTATTAGTATCATTCAGCTTCTGAAGCCATGAACCCAAGGTTTAATTCCAGAAGCTGAGATGAGATCACGTAAGCGAGAAACGAGAGGGGTTTTTAGTCGGTCGGCAATAACTCGTAGCCATCCCGACATACTCCAAATGCCCCAAAGGAGATCTGTTTGCAGATTTTCCCCTCTCATTAAAAAAAAAAAAAAAAAAAAAAAAAAAGAGAATATTCAGTAGGTATGTGATGCACTTCGCAAGTTTTTAATTTTTTTTTAATGAAATGAGTTATTTTCTAATTTTCATTTTGGTTTGCTTTTGAAGCGTGATATTTCAAATAATAATTTAGTCCGTTCGAATAACTACTCGATGCGATGAACTTCACGAAAAATATAGCGGTGGAGCTCTACTGCTCAACGGTTTTTTTTTGTATCATAGTTTACACGCATTCCAAACATATAACTTCATATTATAAACATATTAAGGTTTTATAAACTACCGTAATGATTTTCTTCCTTCTGCGCCAGTCAAGTATGTAGAATTATGAATCGAAGAATCCGAAACGTTGTTCACGCATGTTATATTAACAACTCACTGCGTTACTGATTATATACATAGTCCGTTCTGTCGTGATATCACGGAATATATAGTAGAGTATACCAAACCTATTACTGACCAATAAACATGATAAGTTGAATTTTCATCCATAATAATACTCCTCTATACCAGAACCGAAACATAAAAGATTTTGTTTTTAACCAACTTTTGAGTTGAGAAGAATGTGTTGTGCTCATAGAATTCTTGTTTTTAGTCGCATTTAACCCGAAAATAATAGGCTTTTGCACTCTACCAGAAATCCAGTCACAGCGGGAGTAGCTTTTAAATCCATTTTAGACAATTTAAAGTTCTAGGCCACGATTTTCGAAATCTTTTTTATTGTCATATATATATATATATATATATATATATATATATATATATATATATATATATATATATATATATATATATATATATATATATATATATATATATATATATTTATATATATATACTTATATATATATATATATATATATTATTATAATATATATAAATAAATATATATATATATATATATATATATATATATATATAATATATATATATATATATATATATATATATATATATATATATATATATATATATATATATATATATATATATATATATATATATATATATATATATTTATATATATATATATATATATATATATATATATATATATATATATATATATGTTATACTTATATATAGTTTCGATACATATTGACATCTCCCGTCCTGAGCATTCACTAAAACAAATAATGAGCAAAAACAAAACTTGATCTTACTGCAATTATCACAAAAATACTATGAAAAATATAAAAGTACGATTGCAATTTCGGTACCTACCTGGACCATCATCGGACGCAGGTGATGGTGTAGTGACTGAAATTGCAATCACAATTATAAATATTTCAAATTATTTTTGTGATAATAAACTAAGTAAATTCAATTTTTGGTTTTGTTCATCACATTAAATTATCATCTAGTAACGACGGATGTTTCATTAGCTAATTAAATCAAATTTAATTTTTTTCAGTGAAACTAAAAGTAATTTCTTTTTATTTTGTAGGTGGGTACATATATTTTTATGAAATCAAGGTAAATTGTAGGTACTCTACTTATGCTAAAAAAAAAATAATCAATTAAAAATTTGCCCATTTTCAATTTTCTATATTTTTTAAGTTCAAAAACAAAAATTAACTTTTTTTTGTTATCCAAATTAAATCATATCAAATAAAAATAAATTTCCGTCTTGCCTAACAAATGATAATATCAGAGTTATTAATTAAGCATAATAAAAATAAATTTTGTATAACTTTTTCTTCATTTTTTACCTATAGTTTCATTTGTTAATGAAATTTTCTTCTTCTCACTCACTTTTTTCACTAGACAAAACTATGGCAACCCTGTTTGCAGTATTCATACATGAAAAAGTATGAAATGTAGAATTATTCTCACACTAAGATTTATAGATATCTTTCAAATTTTCACACATATCTATGTATCTATTCGGAATATATGTATATATATATATATATATATATATATATATATATATATATATATATATATATATATATATATATATATATATATATATATATATATATATATATATATATATATATATATATGTATATATAAATATCTTCCATCTAAATAATTATCAAGATCAACTGCATTCAATCAAATGTAATTCATAATTGAATTAGCTGCATTACATCGTGGAATATATTCACGCCATCCTATTTTCGACGCACGTTGTAAATTGTGCGTCGCGACGCCTTCCCCATTGGCAGCGAGCTGCAACCAATAAGACGCACCGTTATCGGCCAATGCCCTCCTTGATGTTTCTCCTTTTTCCACCCAATGTTTACTCCCTCTTATCTTCAAGCGATTTGAAAACAAACCTATCTTATTTATATTTCTTATTGTCTCATTCAACGCTAACGGGATCAATTCAAGATTATTTCATTTAAATATATATATATATATATATATATATATATATATATATATATATATATATATATATATATATATATATATATATATATATATATATATATATATATATATATATATATATATATATATATATATATATATAGGCTGATTCACGGTGGATTAGATATTAGACGTTTCTGGTGAACCATACAACGGATCACTTCGAAAATTCAATGTAAGGCATAGTCGAACATTCTCTAACCGACTAAAATATTTTTGGTAATGCGGTGTTACCACTTCTATAAGAAAGTAGTAGCAACTTTGATTTTTTAAATGGAACAGCCTATATATAATATTATTTTTAGAATCTCCAACAATTTCCCAACAACTTCTCAAAATATTTCTCTATACCTATCTGTGACCGTTTTCGAAATAAAAATTATTTTCATATTTTTTCGTCGGAAGTCAAGACCTCTAGAAACTTTGATATCTTCGAGTTAAGAAATACTATGATATCGAAATTGCCGTTGGAGTTTGTAGATACTTGAGGGCTTCCTACACTTCAGCCTTATCTCCGTTACTTCAATACAGGGTTGTAAAAAAATACAATTATCTCGTTTGCTTGAAAAAGTGACTGAAAGCTGATTATTTCGAATTGAATACCCTTTATATTATTGAAAATTCGGAAAGCTGCAAGAATTTCCGTTTTATCTATTTCTATCATACCATACCTATACCTAACTAGTCAAGTTTCGGACTTATAAGCTCTTATTTGTGAAAATGTTCTTTGAACATGATATACCCATTCGGTATTTGCTAAGCATATCATGATTACTATTTGATAGTAACGTTGTGACAATCTACTAATAATATCGAGATTTTCTTTACTTCAGAAGTTGCAAATACCTTCAAAAACGATGGAACAAAACTATTCAAACGAAGTTCTTATGAATCTGTTTATTATTTTTGGACAGTGTGATAAAATTATCAGCAGGCCATGTAGAAAGTTCAATGAAATGTATCCGAATCTACCGCCAATGAATCTCAAGAAATTTATACGAATTCAGGACAATTTCAAAACGCCAGCGATTCGAACATGTTTTGGAATATTCCATATAATTGTTTTCCTTTTTTATAATAATTGTTTGTATCAATATTTCCACTATCAAGTTACTTGGTGCTTTTTTAAAGTTGATCCAAACGTTTTGAAATTGTTCTGAAATCGTATAAATTTCTTCTGGGTTATCTTGAACAAGCGTTATATACTGACTTATTCAATCATCATTTGACTATAACACGAGTACAGCTCTAATTCATTACAAAAATATAATTATGTAAACACCATGAGTATTGACCTTTTTGGATAATATTGCACAATTTTGTTTTCAACAAATACAAACAACTTCATTTTTCTTAAGTCACAATTCAAAATATGTTATTGACAACTATAAAAAATTTTAATAAATGATAATAATTTAAAATGTAAAAAAGTCCTCACAGGAATTTATTACCTTCTATTATTATAATTAGTGTTTTTTTTTCCCAAATCTATATGAGAATATAAAGAATACTGATTGAATCTGATAAAGCTTTTGTACAACTCGTACTCAATAAAAAAATCGGAAAAATCCATATGAATAAATCAATAAATTAATAGCTACAAAATCGAAAAGTCTCATAATATGTAGATTTATTCTCATTATTCATTAGAACTGAATTAAAAAAGTTATACTGAAAATAAAAATCAGTTTATATACTTTTTCCGCTTTGTAGATAAATTCATCAGGATTAATTGATAATATTAAGAGTGAAAAAGGATTGTGAACATAAATATCTTTAAAATCTCACATTCCTTTCTAATAATTCACAATTTATTCTTAACATCTGCCTCTCGTTACTTTATGAGTACCTATTTCTCATCAAAGTATTCAATTTAATTAAACGCAATTTCAATGAATAGTAGGTATTTCAATAATGCTTAAAATCAGGAAAATTCAAATAATTTACCAGGAACTTGAAAATGGATAAAATTGCGAGTTCGTATACTGTGTGAATATCTTCTATTCCTCTTACTTGAAGGAGTAGCTTTTGAACTTGATAATTTAACTTAGAGCTTACGTCCTTGCTATTGTGATAAGTAGATTCAATTATAGATCTTATCAACTAAATTGAACCGGGCAAACAACTTATGACTTTCAACATTGAACAGCAGTACATAAGACAGTACCGTTTCAGTTGAAAAGAGAATCGAAAAAGGTTCAGTTTATACAATTACTTACTTACCAATTGCACAAGAACAATTATTTCTGTGGTATTGGCATCATATAAATATTTTATTATAATATATATATATATATATATATATATATATATATATATATATATATATATATATATATATATATATATAATATAGATATATATATATATATATATATATATATATATATAATATTTTTCTCATTGAATGTTTGGTGGAACTATTTATTTTATGAAAATTCATTTCAAATTAATGAATAAAACAATTTAAAATTTTAAATAAATTGTGTGGTTCGTTCACGAATAGTATTTTTATTTTTATTTCTGTTTATACCCTTAGTTACAGAAGAATTATTCCTAGGTCTAAAAGGCCACTTGTATCTATGAGAAGACTTGACAAATGAAACCGAAACCAGAACAGAAATTAATACAGGCTTTTATTAATTTTGAACTCTAGAATATTAGAACTACTCTAAACGAAGTCAAAAGCTTTTAAAAGCTATTCTTTTGTCAACTATATACACCTACAATGGAACTATTTCCTACACTGGATATATCAAAGTAGGTACTCATCCATTACACCGTCGTTGCAGTACAACCTTCCACTATCTACCTTTTTCTTTTGTTATTTAACGGTACTACTCTAGGTACCTACCATAATTTCCTAATGTACTCAAATGGAAGAAATATAATGAATTTATTGTCTACGTATACCTAAAATATAAACTCCGGTTCAATTTGGCAAACCCCTTGTGGTTCAATATGAGCAACATCTCGAAATTTCGAAATATAACCTCAAATGAACACATTAAAGAAGTTTCAGTTTGTAAAAAAACATAGAAATATATATATATATATATATATATATATATATATATATATATATATATATATATATATATATATATATATATATATATATATATATATATATATATATATATATATATATATATATATATATATATATATATAATAGAGTTTGAATCAGGAGAATATTCGGTCTATTGAGTAAAATATATATTTATAAACTCATTTATTCAAAAAATTCTCAATATTTCAACACTTTTTTGTGTCTTCTTCAGGAGAAATCAAGCTAAAATACAACAAAAACAAGGACAAAAAACATAAAGTAATGAATACAAAAATTAACTTCACTTACAATTAGAGCAATTTCAAGATAGCATACTATTCTAAGTTTCGAACCTTTCATTCCACAAAGTATAATATTGACTGAGGGTCCTAATTAGAGGTTACACACAATATGTTCATTATAGTTATTAGATCATCATTTTAACTCTAATTGTAAGTAAAGTTAATTTTTGTATTCATTACTTTATGTTTTTTGTCATTGTTTTTGTTGTATTTTAGCTTGATTTCTCCTGAAGAAGACACAAAAAAAGTGTTGAAATATTGAGAACTTTTTGAATAAATGAGTTTATAAATATATATTTTACTCAATAGACCGATTATTCCCGTGATTCAAACTCTATTTTGTATCATTCGGTCGAGATAATACTTATTAATTAATAATATAAATATATATATATATATATATATATATATATATATATATATATATATATATATATATATATATATATATATATATATATATATATATACATATATATATATATATATATATATATATATATATATACAACGAGTTCAATTTAAGATCCGGCCCAATATAGTCGACCTTACCCTATTATATACATGTATATAAGACATAAAATTAACTCAAAAATATTGGCACAGCAGATCCCAAACGGGTTTAAAAATTACTTTCACACCTCACAATTGACATTTGATACGATGCAATACTTCATTATTTTCGGGGAAAATACAACTGGACAACTCTCTATTGTTCACCTTTTGGAGCTCCATGTTGTGTAGTACATATATCTAAATCTGCCGTGCCAGAAAACATCTCAATTTTCACAAAAACATAACAAAAATCGTTGAGATTTAAATAGCATTAGTGATACGGTCCTGTAAATTATAGGGACCGAGGAGTCTGTAAGGCAACAATACGCAATGATGGGAAGGATAGAACCGATTTCATTTAATTAGAATCTTGTTGAAAGGTCAATTTGAGATAAGGTCGTGATATATGAAATTGTACTTCCTCACTACCTTTTATTCATTATATTTAAAGGGGTTTCATAATTACAATTTCAATTTATTTATTTTACAGTCATATTGGATACAATATTTTACTATGGGGTAACTCTATCAGGCGCGGATCCAGAGGGGGGGAACTGGGGGAACGTTCCCCCCCCCAAATGGCCCGGGCCCCACCTAATTGTTTTGACTCGATTTACCATTGCCCAAAATACCAATACTTTTTGGCTTTTGAATATATAAAAGTTCCCCCCCCAAAAGTCGGGCCTGGATCCGCGCCTGAACTCTATTGATATAAATAGGGTGTTTTTGGCACAAAAACGTGTTCTGCGCTTAATGTTCAACCTCAAGCCGACGGATTCTTGTAAACCGATATTTGTAAGTAGGCATATTCTGACTGTTTCTTGTATTTATATATACAAATGTTTAATATATGTGAAAGAGAATGAACACATATTCATTAAACTTTCTGACTATCATCATTATGATATTAGAAATGAAGGAATTTTATGCATACCGAAGCACAAATTGGCTAAGTATGAATCATCGCCATCGTATCAGGGCATTAGACTTTTTAACCACCTGCCACCAACGGTAAGGGCACTTAAGTTATATGCATTTAAAAAATATATCAAAAATTTCCTAATACTAGAAGCCTTTTACGGTGTCGGTGATTATTTGAACACTAGAATTGAGACTTCTTAAGTATTGTTGATTTGATATTTGAATTTTTTGATTTTATTTTGATTGAGTTGTAATTTTGGGATTTTTTTTTTCCAATCTATTATTATTTGTAAGTATGCATATTTATTGTTGTTGTTATCTTTGTAGGTATGCATATTTATTAGTGTTAAATTATTATTGTTATCATTGTTAAATGAAAATTGACTTGTCCAATACAGCGTAAATTGTCTTTCTGGAAGAATAAAAATTATTATTATTATTATTATTAATTGAATCTCTCTTTTTTTCACATGTTATATTCCTCATAAGATTATAGATATCCAGAAATAAAATGCAGAATAATGATATCCGGATATTAACCATCCACATTGAAAGAGCAAACAAATTATTCAAGAAAATCTTCTTTTATTTTTGATTTGTAATTATGACCTTGTATAAACACATTAGCCAGCTCAATAATACTAGATGTGATGTTGTAAACTTGATATGTATTTCTTATATATGGCTGATTTTCCCTCTTTTTTGATACAAAAAAAATAAAGTTTTACCTTATTTCACAAATGAAAAAACACAGGGACAAGTAGCACCAAGGGGCTCGTCATAGCATTTTTAGGGTTCCGTACCCAGAGGGTAAAAACGGAACCCTATTACTAATACTTCGCTGTCTGTCCGTCCGTCCGTCTATCCGTCTGTCTGTCACCAGGCTGTACCTATCTCCAGAACCGCGGTAGCTAGTCAGCTGAAATCTTTACAAATTATGTTTTTCTATTGCCGCTAAAAACAGAATAAAATAAATATTTAAGGGGGGCTGCCATAGGTACAACAAATTCAGTTTTTTTGCCCTTTTTTGCTCGATATCAATAATGGCAACAGGTAGGCCCTTGAAATATTCACAAAATACTCAGTTGTATTTTTACTTTAATAATAGATAATGAAATTAAAATAAAATGAATATTTAAGGGGGCTCCATACGAAAAACGCTATTTTTTGCCTAATTTTGCTCGATACCAATAAAAGGTAACAAGTAGGCACTTGAAATATTTACAAAATAATTAATTTTATATTTACTTTAATAATAAATAATAAAATAAAAATAAAATAAATATTTAAGGGGGGCATAGTCAAAGGTACGGAACCCTTCGTGCACGATTCCGACTCGCACTTGGCTGATTTTTTCTTCTCACCGAAATATAAAAAAAGCCTCGGTATAAAAAGACAGAATTAAAACATAGAGATGGTTATACATGGGAAATTCTACTGGACCTTACAATTTCATACTTAAAGATTTAACTTGTTCAAGGATGATTTGATAAATCCTCAAACTTTGTTACTCTTGTCAATTTGGAAAGAAAACTATTATAATGTGACCTGAAATTGCTAAAATTTAGAATAATTTGTTCAAGAGTACCTACTTCTCCACATTGACAGAGGGGATCTTGCTGAACACCTATATTAGATTCAAATATTCAGGGCAATTTATGTGATTACTCCTTGAACGACTAAAAGGGCGAATGAAATCTCTGTTTTTAAACCATACTCTATTTAATGGAATAGGCTGAACACTCGAATAAAATTTACCCTTAGAATTTCCTGAGCCAATCATTTAATAATTTTCTTCAAAGTATTATATAGATCTGAGTTAATACATTTGTATCAATCATTCACATTTTCTTTCACTGTTATTTGCTAATTCATCAAGCATTTCATCAAATGGAATTCCGGCATGTGCTTTCCTTTCACCCACAGAAATTGTACCAATATTGCACTACTCTCCAAAAGAGATATTCATTTTGAAATGTTTCTATGGATTACTGTAAATTTCAATTTTTTTTCATTAATGACATTATAGATTTCTCTAACATATTCAAGGACTAACAAAATAGAGATAGTTCACCGAAAAAAAAAACAGAAAAATAGCTGCTCAACGTAAGATTTTTAGACGCTTTCAAAAATGGGTCAAATACAGCTATAGCAACTGAGGAGAAACTCTTTATTTCTGCTTTCGGATAGTTCGTATTTCGTCAACTTTTTTTTATAGAAATTTAGAGGAAATTATTCGAAAATTAAAAATAAGTTAAATTTTGATTTGCAAGATTATTATTCCTTTGAATAAACTCTATTACAGAGTTTGTTTCAAATGAATAAAAGAATTTATCTATGATATATCTCAAGCACTTTTAATGTAGAGTAGAAACATGTGTTAGTTTTAGGGCGTCTCGCCCGGAGATTATGACTAAAAAAACTAACAGGTAAATAACAAGACAAATATGCAATATGCAAAAGAATATAAATAAACAATCTATTTATGTAGATTTTTCCATGTATATTCGCTGATTTACATCGCAGCCTTCACAAGATCGCCATTTTCTAGTTTTTTATGAGTTAATAAAATTATCGACAGCCCATGTCAGAATTATGCATAAAGCATAATCCTTTACCATCTCAACCCGCATCCTGTTACGGTTGTCTGCCTTAGTATTTCCAAGAATCGAAAAAATTCGTTCCATGTATGCATTAGGTACTTATAGGTATCGACCCCAACTTCTTACCAACAAGTTTTGACAGTTGATTGAAACATCAGAGGAAGCTATGTTTATCCATTTCCCATCAGTTGTCAAATCGAGCAATTTGGTGAAAGGAATGATATAAACTCTTGGTTCAAATACCAAATGCTCTGGGAAAATATCCTTAGTAGCTAACCCATTTTGCGCCATTGAATAAGAAGGTTTTCAAGTAAAAAATAACCTAACTCTCTCTCTGTCTTTCTCTCTGTCTTTCTCTCTGTCTTTCTCTCAGTCTTTCTCTCTCTTTCTCGCTCTCTCTCTCTCTCTCTCTCTTCTACAGACTAACTTCAGAAGCTTAGGTTACTAAATGGAAAATCGACCAATTTGGTCTGATTATTCAATCGAAAATTAATAACGATGTTTCAAATAACTTCAAGATGTAAATTAGACAGTAAGCATTCAATTCGGAGGTAAAGCGTCAACTTATATCCAATTGCTCAACCTTAAAATTCATACATTCCCGTCTAATAAATATTTGAGTCACACGGCTTTCATAAGTGTTTGAAATATAAAAATTGTGAAAATATGAAAACTATTATCACAAAATTAGCCGAGTGTTGAGTGTTGGAAATCCAATAGCTGTGGTATATACCCGGTTTAAGAAAAGATGCCCTGGGCAAATAGCCTTAGTAGGTAGCCCATCTTACCCTCCTGAATAAGAAGGTTTTCAAGTAAAAATAAATAACCTGATTCTCTCTTCCTCTCTCCTACAGGCTAACTTCAGAAGCTTAGGTTACGTTAATATAATTTAGTTATTAATATAGGTAGTCTTTAGAAAAGTAGGGAGTTTTATTTATAAGGATTATAAAAATTCTCATTAACCGGAACCATCTCAAATACAAAAAGGTGTGAGCAGCAGAGCCCCATCGGTATTTTTCGCGCGAAATGCATCGTGTCGAGATGCGATTCTAACAGATTATATTTTGAAAAATCACGCTTAAATAGCAAACATGGTTGAAAAAAAAAAGTTGAAATCAACGAAGGAACGTACCTCAAGATCAAAATAATTCACTTACCAAATTTCAACCCTCTATCGTAAAAAAAAATTCACGAAATGCATCGCGTACTGATCGAGATGCAATTCGAACGGAATAGTCACCACGAAATGCAGCGCTGTTAAGAAAAAGAGTTGAAACCAAAGAACGATTTTAAGTCAACATAAACTTAATGTACGTACCGAACTTCAACCCTCTAACTCAATCTGCAGAAGCTGTGGAGGTCGGCAATTTCTCAAAAACCACAAAAAAAATCTACGTACAAATGGCGACGGTTAGAAAAATTTATCCAAATTTTGATAGTTTCGTTCTGCAACGAAAACAATCCTAGATACCAAATTTCAGCTCATTTGACTCGATGGGAGCTGTTGGACATCCAATATGTACCGTAAAAAAATTTTTTAAAAAAAAAAAATATATATATATATATATATATATATATATATATATATATATATATATATATATATATATATATATATAATTATTTATTCGAATTATTGTTGCCTGTGATCTATTTTTAATTTCTTGATAATTATTAGCAATAACAGGCTGGTTGAATCTTAAAAAACTTACTTGTTGTACTATTTTCATCTCCAAATTTTCAATCCAATGCTTTGCTACGCCGTTCTGATGAGAACCAAAGAGTCCGAAACACGTGTCAACGGCTGCTTCCATATAAACGTTCTATACCGATAATTCTGCTCTACATTTTTAATATTTTCCTGCGACTAATTTCTTTGTTGTTAGATAAATAGTACCCTATTATTTTTATTTACGAACCTTACGTAGGTAAAGGTTTCTGTGGTTTCCCTTGCCATCTAATGATAACAATTTTGAATGTTGATATTAGACTGAATAGCACGTAATAAATAACCACATTCGAAAAAAATTTTAGCAAGATAAAATAGTCTTTGTCTATTCAAATTTTTTCAAATCAATAATTGTCATAGAAATTTCAATTTTTTCAAAAGTTTTGAAAAACTACGAATGTCGTAGTGAAACGTCAACTTTTTAATAAAATTGAGTTTTTTAAGATTCGACCAGCCTGTTATTGCTAATAATTATCAAGAAATTATATATATATATATATATATATATATATATATATATATATATATATATATATATATATATATATGTATGTATGTATCAGACATGATTTTTCGAAAATCGTGGTCTAAGAGATCTAAAACGGATAGAAAAACTAGTCCCGCACCTGACTGCTTTCCTTCGATACACTGCAATAATATGTATTTTATGGGAAAATACGACTAGAAAAATAAATACTTGTTTTTAAGAGATTTACTCTAAATTTTATCAGTTGGCAAATCGAGCAAGTTGGTAGCATAAATGATAAATTTAAGAATTAAGATAGCCACATCACATATAATTTCTCGTCATCTATCTCTTCTTCTTCTCGATGTGTCTTATCCTCTCATGACGTTGACGATCACATTAGCCCATCTAACTTTATCCACTGCAGCTCTGAACAATTCAAGTGAAGTCATATTCGTCCATTGTGGCAAGTTTTTCAGCCATGAATTCCTTCTTCTGCCTGGTCCCCTTTTTCCGTCTATTTTTCCTTCAATTATGAGTTGGAGTGTTCTGTATTATTGTAGCTTCTCATTATATGTCAAAAGTAACTTGCTTTTCTTTGTTTGACGATATTCATTATTTCTGTTTCTTTCTCCATTCGGTTTAGAACCTCGATGTTGGTAGTATGGCTCGTCCAAGGAATTCTCAACATCCTGCGGTAGCACCACATTTCAAAGGCCTCCACTCTCCTTTGTGTTGTTTCTGTAAGCGTCCACGTTTCTACACCATAAAACAAAGTGCTAAAAACATAGCATCTCAAAACACGGATTCTGGTTTTTAGGTTGAGCTTGAGATTACACAGCACATTACGCATGTTATTAAATATTGCTCATTAAAATCTACACAGATAGTAGACAATCGTTACTGGCCCTGAAGAATCATAAAATAACTTCACAGTCACTATGGGAATGCCATCAAGCACTTGCGGGTGCAGCCCATACAAACCAAATTATGGTGTGCTGGGTTAAAGGCCACTCGAGATGCAATGGCAACAAAAAAGCTGACGAATTGGCTAGAAAAGCAGCCGGCCTGAACATATTCGGTCCTGGCCCTTCCAGCCTACTACCGCTGACAGCAAAATCACAAATGATGAAAGAGAACGTCCATCAAAAATTCAAAATCCTATGGGATGAAACAACCACCTGCAGACTTGCCAGGGAACTTTTAAATTATCCCAATAAAGATGCAGCAATGACTTACCTGGCGATGCCCAGAGGAAAACTACGCAATGTCGTGGGAATTTTAACGGGACACTGCCAACTTCGGAAGCCCTTATTTAATATGGTATTAAGCGACACACCTCTCTGCAGAGGCTGTGAACAGGAAGAGGAGGCGGTACAACATGTCCTCTGTGAATGCCCCGCTATCTCGTCACTCCGAGAATCCATTCTGGGTGAACGGTGGCCAATTTTAGCCACCTTGAGGGAAATCCCCCTAGGTGCAATCACCCTCTTTTTCAAACCACTGGGATGGTTGGGAGCCTAGGCTGGTGATGTTCCCGGGGAGGATGCACAAAGGGCCCAATGGGGCCTAAATGCTGTGGTCTCGACTGCACTCCCAAAAATACAGAATACAGAATAAATATTGCTCTCTACATGCACCTATTTTGGAGCATCTTAAAAATCTTAGTATTTGAAATTTTGCATATAGTTTTGTACATACATATTCAATATCACTTACAAAACCCGGAGTCTCCAGATAAAACCTGGAGAAGTCGTGAAACTAAGTATATAATCATGTATGAAGAAAAATAGAAATTGAATAAAAGCTTTATTGACAGAAACTGATGCACGAAATATCAAAATAGAATGAAATATTATCTATGCCTCGTGAGAGCTAAATGATGTTTATTCAACCGAAAAATAATAACGATGTCTCAAATAGCTCCATATTTTTCTTGGAGTAAATAAGACAGTAAACAACCAGTTATTTGTAGCGGATACGATTGAAATAACAATATTGATACTTGAACCCAAATCTGCTGATCCAACATGGCGCTCTTACTCACGTTCACGTTGGCGATAAGATAATCGGGAATATATTCGTTGCAGCAAACAAAATATCATTTTACGCGACGTTGCCGAAACACATTCACAAACACGGTGTTAGCTCTCCGAAATACAACACCAGGTGTCAAGTTTCAAGATAAACACCATACATCACAATTTTTATATCAGGAAGTGGTTGAACGTTGAGCTGATAATGGATGGAAATTAAACCATTCTGCATTCGGAATGCACAAATCACGTCGAACGTTATTTCTTTATGTGAAATAAATGCTCAAATATAATACCTAATTTTCAAAATAATATTAAAAACTTTTAGGAGATTAGAAATATTTTATATACCTATATTTTAATCATCAAATTAATTTCAGAGCATAATCTCTCATTTCCTAATAAATATTCTGGAATTATTTCCAACAAAAATAAATACAAATACATTGTATGTTTTATAGCACAACATTAAATCACTTGACGCTTGCGTTTCGTCAAGTCGACATCATCAAGAATTGACGATAAAGTCTCCACATCGTTATCTTCTGATGATCTCGTTTCAAATACTGATGGTGCACGGTGTCTCCAGACTCGAAAAAAATTTCAAAATGGTGGTAGGTTACTTTGTTTCATTGATTTTATTTTTTTAAATTTTTTTTTGTAGTTCGAGAGTGAGTAGAATAGCTTTGCTAGACTTCGCCTCTCATAATCTATAAAGTCCTTATTATTATTATTTTTTTTTACGTCCGTGTGAGAGGAAAAATCTTTTATAGACTACCCTGAGAGTATCCCGCACATATTCTCAGGGTGTGTGAGACTCCGGATGTTGCTGGTTACTCACTAAAAAACCTCTCACACATTCCTTGGAGTAGTTCTTCATGCTGCCCTTACAGCATCCCTTAACAAAAGAGATGAGCTGCAAGCGGCCTCTATAGTTCATGGGACCTGATGACTCGAAGTGACCCGAGCATTATTATTATTATGATTATTATAAATGATTTCTTATATCCATAATTTGAGAACAATGTATTCAACATCAGATATAAAATAAATAGGCGTAAGCAGCAGAGCTCCATCAGCAGAAACTGTGGAGGTGCGCAAAACCATGAATAAATAAGAGATCCCTACGATGGCCTTTGGAAAAACAATTTTATACCACCAAGATGAATTTGTTTAACATCAACTTAATTCACGAACAAATATTCAACAAGCCGACTCAATTTGAAAGGGATTTAGAGGGTCCATGTAACCAGGACTGGATTTAGGGGAGAGCAACAGGGGTAACAGCCCCGGGGCCTTCATAAAAGAAGAGCCGCCATAATAGAGGCTTTAGAAAAAATTCAAATTCAGACAACTTTTGATGATTTTTCGGCGAAAAATCTATGAAGGTTCCGTTCGTTAACGCTAAAATTATTCTTGTTTCCGATTATATTTGTATGTTTGTTAAATAATAGAAGATTCTATACTTGGTTTCACAATAAATCATTTATTGTAAAACTCGACTGAAAAAATTGTCCATTTTATTAGCAAAATAATTTGGGGCCAGGGTCCTCCACTTCTTTGTTTCCCATAGGCCTCCAGGCCTCTGAATCCGGCATTGCATGTACCCTCCGAAAAGCCCTAGAAGGCTGAATTTCGGATATGTTATTCATCATTAATTTCCAAATCTTTCCACTCATGCCCCTCTGTCAGACCAAAAATTTGAAGATGCCAACATTTTGTCTGAATTGATCCAAATTTCGATAAATTTATTCTATCTGAAAAACAACCTCAGAGAACAAATTAGTATATTACTTCGGAAAAACAAGACTTATACTATACAAAAACGTCTTGACGCATAATTTTACAATATGAAATTGTTCAAAAAGGAAGAAATCGTACAGATTTCGTAAATTTTTTCTCGAAAGGATATACACACGCATACTCATACAAAATGGAAAAATTAAGGGAAAACATAATCATACAACCGTCCCCCACAAAATTCACCAAATATTTGTTAGTCAGGATATATAAGTAACGCAACTAAATTTGAATTAAGCTACCTTCCTTTCCTAGCATTAAATGACTTGAACTTTCAAGAAACGATTATGTAATTTAACCAATTGCTTCAATAAGAGATGTCTCTTTTCATTTGTAGATTGTTCCTCTGGGAATATTCTGAAGGGGATGCTCTAATTTCGAGTTTCAACTCACATTCTACATAATAAATAGCATTCGTTATATTGCTTATGTCTTCTAAAAAATATACCAACAACTGTAATTATATGAAAAGAGTTCGTATATTTCAATTAAATGGTATTATGTTGATCCCATATTAAATGGAATGACATTATAAACTCTACGAATGTATTCAATCGACTAATACTCGTACTTTAAAACTTTCAATTTATTCATGAAATTGACATACTGATCAATTATTTTCACTGGTTTCGAAAATGTTTCTTCTGTATTTGTGGAATTCTGGACTTCCATTGTCTATATATCTGAAACAAAAATAAAAGAAAGGAAATTTGATTAGTAAATGGCAAGAAAAGAAAAGAAAATAGCTGAAAAATTAAATTCAATGAATTAATAGTATCTGAAAAAAGAAATGAAATGAGATTAGTAAATAATGAGTTGGAAAATGATGAAAGAATAAAATTATACAATTAATATACACGACGTTTCGGTTAGTTGGGTATCTCTAACCGTTCTCAAGTGTAAACTGTTTCTCAGTACACGTACACGTAATATACGTTGCAGTAAAAAGATTTCGTTTATCTTTATCGTTGCCTACCTACAACTAAATTGATTTTAATATTGGTAAATCACATGACTGAATTCATACATATACATCAAAAATTCCGCTCTAACTTCAGAATGCAGTTAATGAGTTAGGTAAGGTAATGTTAACTTCAGAATATGTTTAGAGAAATTACTATTAGCCTCATGTAAAAATTTAGTAATTCCAGGAAAATATTGTACATCAGATGCATTTTGCGCAATTGCACTCACCTGCAAAATTTCATAAATATTGTCCTTTTAGTTCAAAAGATATTTACTTGGTTCCATAATTTATTCCAAGCCTGCTTATAAATATATATATATATATATATATATATATATATATATATATATATATATATATATATATATTATTACCTATCTATCTATCATTATATCTATCTATCAATCTATCTGACCCGGCAAACAAAAAAATTATTAAAAGGGCTATTAAAAAAAAAATATGGGTTGTTGATAGAAGAGTGAAAATTTAGAGTTGTATGTATTTTTTAATGCAACATCATAAAAAAATAAAAATAAAAAGTTTTGTCCAGAAAATTTATAAAAATGTTTGTAATATATTTTTCAAATCCCTAATCACTTAGGGATTTGAAACATATTATAACTACCTATTCTCAGACCAACTTTTATTATTTTCGATTGCCATTTTTCAACCCTATTGCAGATCTATGGATGAAAAAAATTGAAATCGCGATGGAAAAATAGGGGTTGATCGTAGAAGGGTAAAAAATTGAGAGTAATATGAATTCTTTTATTCTTAGTCATGACAAAATAAAAATAAAAATCTTGCCAGAAAAATTGAAGACAAAATTTTCTTTTCTATTTTTTTCATAATACCACATTCAAAAATACATACAAATCTGAATTTTCAACCCTCTACGATCAACTCCTATTTTTTATTTGTTGATTATAAAATTAACAAATGAAAAATAGGAGTTGATCGTTTTCAAAATTCGGTTCAAAATTCAGATTTGTATGTATCTTTAAAAAAATAGAACAGAAAATTGTGTCTGAAAAATGAAAAAAAATTGTGGGCTTGACCACCCTCAACATTCATGTTGAGGGAATGAAAAATAGATGTCCGATTTTCAGAGCTAACCAATATGCACACCAAATTTCATGAGAATCAGTCTAGCCATTTCGGAGGAGTTTAACAAATAAAAAATAAGTGTTGATCGTAGAGGGGTGAAAATTATAGGGTTGTATGTATTTTTGAATGCGGTATCATGAAAAAAATAGAACAGAAAATTTTGTCTGAAAAATAAAATGAAAAATTAAGGGGTGGACCACCCTTAATATTTAGGGGGATGAAAAATAGATGCTAGACGATTCTCAGACCTACCCGAAATGCATACAAAATTTCATGAGAATCGGTCGAGCCATTTCGGAGGAGTTTAACTTCTAACACCGTGACACGAGAATTTTATATATTAGATATATATATATATATATATATATAAATATATATATATATATATATATATATATATATATATATATATATATATATATATATATATATATATATATATATATATATATATATATATATATATATATATATATATATATATATATATATATATATATATATATATATATAAATTTATTATTTATTTGAATTGTTGTTGCCTGTGAACTATTTTTATTTTTTTGATAATTATTAGCAATAACAGGCTTGGTGAATCTCAAAAAACTCGATTTTATTAAAAAGTTGACATTTCGCCACGACATTCGTGGCTTTTTCAGAACTTTTGAAATATTGAAATTTCTTTGATATTTATTGATTTGATAAAAATTTGAATAGTTAAGAAAGACTACTATGTTTCATCAAAAATTTTTTCGGCTGTGGCCGTTCTCTGTTATTTATTACGTGCTATTCAGTCCAATATTAACATTCAAATCTGTTATTATTAGATGGTAAGGGAAACCACAGAAACCTTTACCCACGTAATGTTCGAAATAGGTTCAAATTATTTTGATTTTGAAAAGTCAAAGAATAGGGTACCTACTATTTATTTTTTTTTTTTTTCATTACGGCTGTGACCGTCTTCAGTTATTAATTACGTGCTATTTAGTCCAATATCAACAGTCAGGTCTATTGATATTAGATGGGAAGGGAACCACAGAAACCTTCACCCACGTAATGTACAAAATAGGTTTAAAATATTTGATTGTTGGATTTGTCTTTAAAAAGACATTACTTGTAATCTTGGAGATCACATGTTCTAAACTATACTTTCTTTTTAGAAAAATTGAAAATTCTAGATGTTTAGATTTTGTCTAAGAAGATGAGTTGTTATGGTTAGAGTTTGTTTGTTGAATTATTTTGTTTTGATTTATGTTGTTTCTTAGAAAAATTGAAGAATTATATCTGCGTATATTGAACTTAAATGTTTTATATCTGTTCTATCATTAACGACTTTATTTAAATTTGTTTGAATATGTAACATTTCTAAAATTTCTCTGCGTTTTCGATCTTTCTCTATTTCTAAAATTTTTGTGCTATTAAAGTTGAAAATATGATTCTCATTGTTTTTATGTTTGATTAGTGCTGTGATTTGTGTTTTGGTAAATTTGTGTGCTTTTAATCTTTCTTCTAAATTTTGAAAAATTTGTCCTATATATTATTTATTACAATTATTACAGGGTATACTATAAACAACATGATATTTTTGCAGAAGAGATGTTTTACTTTTTAATTTAGAAAATATTTGTTTTATTTGATTTTGTGCAGTGTGGGCTACTTTAATATTGTGTGGATTTAAAATACTTAATATTTTATTACTTAAATGAGGAATATATGGAAGGAGAATATATTTTTTGTCAATATTTTCTTTGTCTGACGTTTCTAATGTGTTGTAAAGTTTATGAATTCTATTTTTAGTGATTTTCTGTATAAGTTTTATTGGGTAATTGTTTTTTATGAGTAATTCATGGACATCTTGTAATGTTTCATGTCTGTGTGTAGGTGAAGTAAGTTTAAGTGCTTTGTCTATATATCCGATAATTAAACTCTTCTTTTGTGACAACTGATGTATACTGTTGTAGTTCAATGTTGTTTGTGAAAAAATTTCTTTTCTATGCCAATTTGTGATAATTTCATTATTTTTGTGTATGAGAGTAATATCAAGAAAATTTAATGTATTGTTTGTTTCTTTTTCGAGAGTAAATTATGTGGGTAAAGGTTTCTATAGTTTCCCTTACCATCTAATAATAACAGATTTGAATGTTAATATTGGACTGAATGACACGTAATAAATAACAGAGAACGGCCACAGCCGAAAAAATTTTTGATGAAACCTAGTAGTCTTTTTTAACTATTCAAAATTTTCCAAATCAATAAATGTCAAAGAAATTTCAATATTTCAAAAATTTTGAAAAAGCCACGAATGTCTTGGCGAAACGTCAACTTCTTAATGAAATCGAGTTCACCAAGCCTGTTATTGCTAAAGTTATCAAAAAGTTATATAAATATATATATATATATATATATATATATACATCAGTCATTAAAAAATTTTGGCTCTTCTACAGCTTAGATTACATGTAATATAGTATTAGAAAAAGTACTGAGTATCATTTATGAAGATATTACAAAAATATATTTGAAAACGCTTTATCTATTCGTATTTGATGACTTCGTTATAGAACCTTTCATTAACTTGACCCACCTCAATAAGAAAAAAATTAAAATATTTGTTATTAAGAGATTTACTTCAAATTTTATCACATGATGCACGGTCTTCTCTACAAGAGCCTCTTCAAAGTTCTTCAGTCCGAAGAAAAATATAGAAGTACTTAAAACTTATATAAAACCAATTAAAAATACGATTTCATGTAATTAAGTTCTAATTTAAAAAAAAATTCCAATTCAATTCATAAAGTCCAGAATTTCGACTAATGAGTTAAATTGTCGATAAGTATTCGAAATGCTAATTATAGTTATTTTTATTCATCTTCACTACTAACATGCTTCTTCTCAACCATGAACCCGACGATAAACAATATACTCGTATGGAATAATAAAATTACTGAATAAGCTGGACAGAGAATAGGAATTATAATTTTAAACGGCTCTCTTTAAATTTAGTTTCAAGGTTAGAAATCAGACAAAGCAGCTTATTTGTGCACGGAAAAACACCGTTTCGACCGTGAGTAAGGATATTCGCCCGTTGGGAAAATGAGGAAGAGGTTTCGTTCTGTGTCCTTCCCTCGAAATATTTCGAATTGAATAAATTTGTCGAAAATAGTAGAAGTAATATGTTTTCAATTGATTTTTTTTTACAATTCTGTTAAACTACTGTCACTTTTTATATTAAATTAGTTTAACAATTTGAACGAGATAAACAATCGAAGTTGAAGTATATTTCGATTAATTATTTGCCTTATGATAATTTAACTGTTATACCTACATATACCACAAATTGCATGATTTTCGTATTATTAAATATATTTTCAACAGATATACCCATTATCGATCAAATGTGACATAGGTTTGATTCTTATATAATTGTATGCAATACAATATGGAATTAATATTTCATTTCCGTTTTTGCCGTTCTAATGATAAGACACGTATCAACGGATGCTTCCATATTTGCAGACTAGACCGATAATTTTGCTCTAGTATGCATATATATATATATATATATATATATATATATATATATATATATATATATATATATATATATATATAAATATATATATATATATATATATATATATATATATATATATATATATATATATATAAATATATATATATATATATATATATATATATATATATATATATATATATCCATATACATATACATATACATATACATATACATATACATATACATATATATATATATATATATATATATATATATATATATATATATATATATATATATATATTTATATATATATATATGTATATATCTCTATATATAGAAATGAATCCTTATTTCCCTTGGTCACGCCATCACGCTTGAACGGCTGGACCGATTTCACTAATTCTTTTTTTGTTGTGTTTTTTATTGTCAGAAGAAGGTTCTTATGAAAGAAAAAATTAAGAAAATTGAGCAGGAAATTAGAAAATTTGAGAATACTTAACCACCATATAAAATTATTTCTAATCTATGTCATTTTTATTTTGTCATGACTTAGAATAGAAAAATTCATATAACTCTCAATTGTTTACCCTTCTACGATCAACCCCTATTTTTGCATCGCGATTTTCATTTTTTTTTATTTTATCCACAGATCCGCAATAGGGCTGCAAGATGGCAATCGAAAATAACAATAGTCGGTTTGAGAATAGGTCGTAATATATTTTTCATACTCCCAATGATTAACATTTTTGCCGGGTCAGATAGATTGATAGATAGATAGTTAGATAGATAGATAGAAAGATAGATAACTAGATAGATAGATAGGTAGATATACATCGGCAGATAGATAAATAGATTGAAAGATAGATAGATAAAAATAATTTATATGGCAGAACGTTTGCCCGGTGAGATAAATTGATAGATAGATATACAGATAGATAGATAGATAGATAGATAGATAGATAGATAGATAGATAGATATATAGATAAAAATAATTTATATTTCAGAACAACGTTTGCCGGGTCAGCTAGTATATATATATATATATATATATATATATATATATATATATATATATATATATATATATATATATATATATATATATATATATATATATATATATATATATATATATATATATATATATATATATATATATATATATATATATATATATACTATATATATATATATATATATATATATATATATATATTTGATTTGTTTTTGTTTGTGCTTTTCTTTCACTTGTTAATCTATTTCTAGCAATAACAGGTCGGTGAAAATCGGATTTTATTGATAAGTTGACGTTTAGCCAAGAAGTTTCTCAAATATTCTGAAAGATCAATATTACTTTGACATTTAAGAATTGTAGAAGAATTGAAAAGTCAAAAAACAGATTACTATGTTACCATTGAATTTTTTGCACCAAAATTTTGAAAGTAGAAAAGGGATAATATAAATATCACATTCTCTGAAAAATTTTATTCAAGTCATAAATAATTTAAACACAATATTCACAGATTCAATTTTTCTAACATAACAGTTAATAAAACAAAAACAAACACCTGAATTCGGTGGATGTTATCACTGAACTGACTACCCTTATAGACCAACTTCAAATACAGATTTGATTTTTTCAACACCATCCACATCTTGAAAACGTCCAACTATCAATCACTTTCACGAAATTATTTTTTTGAACATATTAAACATATTTAAAATACCGACCAATATCCTCTAAAAGACAAATTATTCCTGAATCAAATAATTAAGAACTTATTTTGTACATTATATTGATAAGGGTATATGTAGTTTCCCTTAAAAGCTAGTATTAGCAGACCTCTGACTGCTGTTATTCGACTGAACTGTATGTAATTAATAAATGAAAAATGCCACAAAAAAATTGATGAAACATAGATGCCAGTAATTGTGATCTTTCAAAAGTTCAGAGAAAGTCAAGAATTTCATTACGAAACGTTAGATAAAGAAAGAACCAAAGTCGTGAGCAGCAGAGCTCCATCACTAAAGTAGTATTTTTCTCGTGAAATCCAACTTAATCCAAGTATTAAATTCAACTCTCCATTGTAAAAAAAAAATCGCGCACCGAGTACTGCTAGAAGGAACTTATTCAACATTAACTCAGTCGACGTATCAAGTGTGAACCCTCTAACTCAATCTATAGAAGCTATAGAGTATATACATATCTACGTAAAAATGGCGGTGGCTGGAAAAATTTAACCAAATTTGATACTTTCGTTCTGCAACGAAAACAATCCCAGATACCAATTTTCTGCTCATTTGACTATGGGAGCAGCTGGAGATGAGAATATGTACCGGGATATATAAATATACAGGGTCCTGCTAACAACATTCTGATGAAATCATATCGAAAGTTCAACTTAACGAATCACTAAAGATTTCAATACTTATTTGAAGGCAAATATTTTGATCTGTCATTTGCCAGACTACCCGATTTCCAATAAATATTTTATTCGCTGAAAGGTTGTTTTAAATCGAAAGAATATGGCTCAAATTTGGAGATTATTGAAATTATTTTGAATATACGATGAATATTTTGTGGTGTAATTCACAACTTGTTTATCTACCAACAGGTTATTTTTGGAAAAAGTCGTTCATTGAGATTATAGCGAAGAAATTTGAATATTTGCCATTTTTCGCTGTTTTAAGGAAAACTAGTAAACTTAACCATAGGGAATACTTCATGACATTTATAGAGCTATTTTTAGCGCTTCTTCTGGATCTAAAATATACAGGGTGTTCCATTTGAAATAAGGAAGATTCTGTACATTTTTATTCACAATATGTGGCAAGCGATTTTTCATACCCTGTATATCGCAGGTTGATTTCAGATATATCGTTTGAGAGATTTACCAATGTAGAATATTTGACCAAAAATGAATTTCAATTGGACTTGGCACAACTTTATAATTTCAAATATTCTGAGTGACCAAAATTGAAAAAAAAATCAAAAATGCAAAAAATCTCGAAAACCGTAAATATTTTCGAAATGAAGATCTATATAAAGTATCTTTTATTTTCTATGTAGAAACCGAAAAGGCGACAAAAAATATAGGTTGCCATTTGAAAAAACATAGTTGATATTCGTCCAGAAGAAATTGAACACCCTGTGTGACCGACAATATTTTTATTTTGTCGAGCTCGAGCAATAAGGTAATATTATAGAAATATAGATTTCTATCTGTTTCCAAAATAGAGATATGGAACACCGCGCCACTGTTGCAGGACCCTGTATATATATATATATATATATATATATATATATATATATATATATATATATATATATATATATATATATATATATATATATATATATATGTATATTTATATATATATATATATATATATGATGAAAATTTTTCGGAAATCGTGGTCAAGGAGCTCTACAATGGATGAAAAAAATACTCTAGCATCTGAATGCTTTCCTTCGATACACTGCAACAGTATGTATTTCATAGGAAAATACGACTAAAAAAGAAAAGTACACTTGTTTCATTCTTCCCTCTAGTATAAGTGAGGGAGGCGGGCTTCTTGAGTTATTGGCAGGAACTCCTTCAGCTATATATACAAGTTCATTGAAGATGAATTAAACTTCATACCTAATTTATGGTAGATAGAACGTGAGGTTGGGTTCAGAGGTTACCAGTCTAGTATTTGCCTAATAAGTTTGCAAGTTTGACTTGCCCAAACCATGTGGAAACCTCTGAAAAAAACTCATGGCTGCCAGTCGACTTCGAGATTTGAACCTGGTACCTACCGGATGCTAATAAAAAAGTCTCAGTAAACACACTCGGCTAACTTGCTCGGTTCCGGGAAAAGTTAGTAAAATTTATAATAGTTCACTGATAAAACCTAGAACTATCTCAGGCGGCAACCTTTCATATTTTTATCACCTAAAAATATAGGTACTGCATATAATTCTCCAGAATTCTATTAGAAATATCCTATATCTTCCTGTCGACATAAAAAAGATTTATATTTTATGACTAAACTAATAACAAAAAATTTCTAATCCTGCCAGAACCATAAAAATAATGGTATATTTAAACTGATACTTATGGTTAACGGACTGAACATAAAAGATATTAAATATTCTTGAAATTTGACCTATCTAACCAATAAATTAAGTGAAATAATAATGTGGATTATTCACCTCAGCGTTTCTAGAAGTAGAAACTATCTGACCATGTTTTTATTATACTCTTGTCTATCTGTTTGCGTGCCACTGAAAATTTTGCAATCGATTTTGAACAAACTAATGCGAGAAGTATCTTCAAGGTGGGCGTTGATCTCGAACGATATTTTTCTTCTATAAATATATTCTTGAGAAAGTTGATTCACATATAAATGTGAAGCCGAATTTAATAGCTTGGTTTTAGCAATTTTAAAACTTTTTGGAAACGTGTTATGCCCAGAATTCTTTAGTGAAAACAGTTATATACATTTGAAAGGAAATATCTTCTTGTAAGTCAATTATCTCTTTTAAAAGACTGAAAAATTCAAAGCAACGTCAGCCTATTTCTCCGTTACAGCAACTTCGAAAGCGATACAAGGAATTGAGACGGCTTTTCTAACTCTGCAGTAGAATCTTGCAGCAAATTTCTCAAGATCTGATATAAACCCATTGAAACTATTACAATTAGTTCAGAGCTCTATTTTTTTATACTCAAGAATTGCTTATTATTGAATAAATTCTTGACTTGCAAAATATGGCGCACGGATTGACCAAGACCTAAACTAGGACTTAGGATATAGGGGGAAATCTCGTGGAACACATAATACAGGTCCACGTGTGCAAAATCGCGGGGCGGACACTAGTTATATAATAGTATATTAAACAAAAAGGTTTGAAAACGACTCTTTGCAAACGAGTAAGACAAATTGATGGACTGAGCCGAAGTCGAGGTCCACAAGTCTAGCGAGTGTGCAAACAGATTTTCAAACTATTTTTTTACGATACTTTTTATACGACTGCATATAGAAACCACACACTTATTACTTTTTTGGGAAACTCGTTTCTAATGAGAAAAATGCTAACAAGTTTTTGAAGTATCAACCATAAAATAGAGCTGTGACGGTTGCTATGGAACTTAGCCAGGAGAGTACCTCAAAAAACTATAGTGAACGAGAGACGTCATATTCGTGCGTGAAGGGTTTCACACACGGCGTGTGCAAAGTACCGCTTTCGGAGCTAGTTTTCCATGCGCAAAACCTCATTTTCCTCGGTCCTCCTGTGAACGATCGCTTAACTAGAGACTTGAAATAAGTAAAACACCATAAAGGCAATTGATATAATGCATTAACTAGGACATCCACTACCATAAATAAGTCTGTTATATACTTCAAACTGATAATTAAGAACACTTATTGCTTGTTCAGTTTCTGTGTCAGTCCCCGAAAATATCGATGCAGTTCATGACATGATTTTAACAGACCATCGAATTGAGCTAAAACGGATATCTGAAGCAGTGAATATTTCATACGAACGCGTTCATCATATAGTTCACGTCAATTTGGACATGAGAAAAATTGCTGCAAAATGGATCCCCAAATGTTTGAATGTTGACCAAATGCGTGCAAGGGTAGTAGCATCGCGTTCGATCTGTGCTCGATTTGAAAACGATGTAGACTTCTTAAACCGAATTGTTACTGTGGATGAGACTTGGGTACATTTCTAAGATCCAGAAACAAAGCAACAATCGATGGAGTGACGACACTCCGGTTCTCCAAGACCTAAGAAGTTTCGTGTCCAAAAATCTTCTGGAAAAGTTCTTGCTTCAGTTTTTTGGGATTGCCATGGAGTAATCATGATTGATTTATTGGATAAGGGTAGAACAATAACTGAAGATTACTATTCGACATTACTGACCACTCTACGGAAAAAAATATGAGGGAAAAGACGCGGAAAGCTATCCAAAGGTGTTTTGTTTTTGTAGGACAACGCCCTGCACACAAATCTCATGTTGCCATGCAAAAAATTCGTAATTTAGGGTTTGAATTACTAGAACACCCCCTTATTCACCAGATTTGGCTCCGTCCGACTATCATCTCTTTCCTCAACTGAAAAATAGTTTTAAATGTAAATTTTCTTCCAGCGAGGAGGTAATAAAATCTGTGGAAGTCTGGTTTGCAGAGCAAGAAGAAACATTTTTTTTTTAAAGGTCTAGAGACGTTGCAGATTCGCTGTAATGAATGTATTCAATTAAGAGGAGAATATGCTGAGTAATAAAATATTTTGACATTGAAATTTTGTTTGATTCTATAGTAGGCTAAGAATTTTTCAATATATCCTCGTATATATATATATATATATATATATATATATATAGTACAAAAAAATCTGTATACTTATCAATATAGAAGATATTATGTACTTAAAGAGCAACACGATATATAGATAATAGATTTTTATTGAAATAATATACAAACAAGCTATATAAAATATAAAATAAAAAAGGTATGTGGTACAAATTGAAATGATTCAAAAGACATAACAAACATTCGATGCACACATTATAAAATTATCCTTTATTTTATTCTTCAGTAAATGGAAATGCAAATTAATTATATACCATTGATAGTAAAATGTATCAATTTTGTATCTCAAATATAATCTGTGTTAGATGTTTGCATTCGCTATAGAGACAAGAGCTGCCAACAAAAGAACGAAAAATGTCCTTCGGACAAGGGAAATGAAAATACTTGGAAACATCTCAGGGTACACATTAAGAGACAGAAAAAGAAACACAGGTATAAGGCACGAATGTGAGGTAGAAGACATTGTCAGGTGGGGACGTAAACGTAGAATGATCACATGGATAGGATGGCTAGAGAAATGCTAGCAAATATCACTAGAGATGGTGTACCACGAACACGACGCCCCTTGGGAAGACCTCCAAAGAGATGGATAGAGTCGTGGTCTTCAATATCTCAAGAGAACTGAAAGTTGGAAAATAAAAGCCTAGAGCCTATGATATGTGGAAGAAGAAGAAGATATGATCTGGTAAACAGAAACAGAAATAATATTGAAATTTTCCACACTGTCGTAATCTTATCAAGATGTTCATATTCAATTGCAAAATTCCACACACACGAGGCCAAATAATGACTTAAATATATATATATATATATATATATATATATATATATATATATATATATATATATATATATATAATATATATATATATATATATAATATATATATATATATATATATATATATATATATATATATTAATATACTTCATTTTTTAAATGTACAAAAAGTTATAGAAGAATTTCTCTAGACCACTTACAGATTTATGGCTCCAAAATATTTATAACCCCATACAGATTATCCTGACAATTTGATATCTAGGGCTGTTCTTAAAGCAGAACAAAACTATCAAAATTTGGGTAAACTCTGTCAAAATGTTGGCATCTTCAAACTTTTGGTAAGGAAATGGCGGTGGATGTGCATGTGTGGAAATTTTTCTAACCGGTTGGAAATTCATGATGAACAACATATCCGAAATTCACCTTCCAGAGCTTCTTACTATTTGGTTTTGCATACCCAAACACCCTCCAAACTGAGTTGAATTGAGTTTATTTTCCTTTGGTGGTATAAACTTATTTGCTAACCTCTGATATGGAGATTAAAGTTTTTCGTGCTTTTCGTACTTCTGTTCATTCAGTTAGATGGTTCAAGTTTGGTATATGTACCTATTAGTACCTATTAGGAGTTTCAACCAATTTTTTTCACCACGGCAAATTTGATGTTGAAATTCCAGGGTGTTTAGGATTTCTGAGCACTTCGCATCTCCAAAGCTACTCCAAATGGAGTTAGACGACTAACGTTTCCTTCACACGGGGAGCCGCATGTCTCTCGCTCCCGAGAGAGAGGAAGGCTCTCAGCTCCGAAATGCATTGAGTCCAATGGACTCTTTCAGACGTCTCGGGAGCGAGAGCTCTCACGCCTCCTGCATCTCGAGCCTAGGAGCCTCGTGTTCTACTCGAAATGCAAAAGGAAGTGTGGTGCTTTCACACCAGGAGCGAAAACCAGCTCTCGCTCTCGTCCTCAGCAGGCTTTCGATTGCTATTACAATATCAATAGATCTATTACATTTTACTACTCGTCATTACGCCGTTACTACAATTGGAAATTCATATCGGATCTTGACATCAAACCTCATACATTATTAAAATTGACTCAAACAGTCTTTACAAGCTATGGTAAATCGGATTTTAGAACAATGCAATTCAAAAGCAAATGAAAAACATTCAATCCTCCCTGATACTCTGCTAAATGCCATGAAAAATTATGTGTTCAAACTTTATTTCAATTTTCTGTCAAACATCCTGGAAATAATAAATAATATGAATATACTTTTCCGTAGTAAATCACCTCAAATTCATAAATTACATGACGAGATAACGTCAATTTTCAAAACTATTTCGAAAAATTAACCGCTCGTATAGGATCTAGAGAAGTGAAGCTCCCTATGTGAAAGAGCGAGAGGTAGAAGCGATAAACGTTCTCGTATAGGAGCGAGAGAAGTAAGGCCCCCGTGTAAAAGGAGCCTAACAATTTGTACGTGAATTCTAATATCAGGAAGGTGCTGTTCTATCTCTTACCGCCTCAATTTTTATGTAAAAATTTCAGAGTTTGAAGCTTTGTGCATCTTTTCATCCTCTCCAAACTGATTTAGAGGGTTAATAAATTTTATGTGAAAAAGAAAAATCAGGGGAAAATAGGATCTTAGTGTCAGATCTGCTGTAGAATGATTCCCTACATTATCGGAAACAACTTCAGATTCTATACCTATATACTTTCGATGAAAGATTGAAATGGCTTTTTGTTTTGTGAAGTAGGAACTGAAATATATAATATTATCTCCCATTTATCATTTCGAACCAGGCAATCGTCGTTCATTGAAGGATGTACGATAAGAGAAAATACTTGAAATCTATGACATCCTTTCATTTATTAAATGATAACTGGAAGAAAACAACATTTCAAATAAAAATAACGGCTCCAGGCTAATTAAGCATGAGACCTTTCGAGATTAATTCCATGTAAACAATTTTCGAGATAAGACGCGATTGTTGGTCTAATTATTATCATTTAAATGTGGGAAATTATCAAAAGATTGGGATGTATTTAAATATAGAAATTTAATTTCAGTAATAGCTTGCATTCGTCATGTCATCAATAGCAAATACATCTATCTATTATTATTAATTGGAGCAAGATTTACTATGTTATACTACAACTTTACTGTTGTTTTTGTAAATATTGAATATCTTAAAGTTATTCTTACAAGCAGCTCACAAAATAATTCCTCAGGGTGTAACACATTCTCTCGTGTTCAAATTCATATTGCCTTTAGTTCATTATTGATACTATAACTTGATATTTTAAATTTTTTTGGATATCTTGAATTATTCTTGCAAGATTCTAAGAATAAACTAACTTCAGTAGGGTAGAACACATAGTATAGTATAGTATGGAAGTTCATACTGTAGATAATTTCTGATTTTCAGTCAGTTTCCAACCTAATAATAAACAAACCTTTTTTCCGATAGTATGATATTCATTATAGTCATCAATCATGTAATCGGGAGGTTAATCGTTTATCGAAATTGTTCTACAGGTATTCCATCAAACCATATGTCAGAAAAACAGGCGTGCTTATCTAATACCATAATATACAGCAGAGCTGAAAATTGTTTAGAACTACCAATTTTTAATTAAATTTTACACGAAAAAAATAGACTATCAAAAGTCAACCGTCGATTGCGGGAGTAGCTTTTAATCGGTTTTAGGTCTCCTGAACTACAATTCTTTTGATGTCCGATATATATTCTTCCCGATACATATTGGCATCTCCAGCGGCTCCAAATGAGCTGAAATTGGATATCTTGATTGCTTTCGAGGCGCCACGAAACTGTCAATATTTGGGTAAGTTTCTCCAATCGTCGCCATTGTTAAGTAGATATTTCTTGTTTTCATAATATATTTCTGCTGAACTCCACAACTTCTTCAGATAGAGGTTGAAACTTGGCACGTGGAATGAGTTTACGTTGATTTCATCTTTGTTTCAAATGTTTCAATTCAACTCCTTTCCTCAACCGCGCCGCACTTCGAGATTTTTTTTTTTTTAAGGGGATGATGGGACACAAGCGACTGTTCGCCTGTGTTCCATCATCTACCCTAATGGGCTAGCAAACTTAGTACATACACCCAGACTCACGTGAAAATCTTCGTCAAATTGAAATGAAATTGTAATGGGACAATCACAAACACCCAAGGACACGGTGGGAATCGAACCCACCGACTCCGCCAACGAAGACGGCATAGTGTTATCTATACCTCTCCGCCACGGAGCCGCCCTTCGAGGAGATTATTCTGTTCAATCTGTTCGAATCGAACCTCAACCTGACTCGCTATCAGAACGAGATGCACATTATTTTTTCTTCAATAAAATAAATTATTTTCAAGTTTTTATCACGGTTTTCTATCATAGTATAGTTCTTCAGTAAACGATGCAGTTCGCGATTTTTTATTTTTTTCAATAAAATAAAGTATTTTCATTTCGGTTCGTTATTAATGTAGGATTTTTAAAATCATAATTCTTTCCGCTCGAATCTTTGTTTTTTTTCACTTAAAAACCCCTTTTTGGCGAAGCTAAGATGGATTAGCTACTGAGGCTATTTGCCCAGGATAGGGTTGCCATCCGTCCGGGTTTCCCCGGATTTGTCCTAGTTTAGGGGGCGTCCGGGGATCGTCCGAACGGGGCTTTCAAAATATGTCCGGGTAGAACCCGAACAAATTTTTTGTCCGGGGAAATCGAAGATGAGCAATATATTGAAACAAATCATAGTTAAAAATTAATATATAATCGTAAGCCCTATACAAGCTAAATCCAGAGATAAACTTGCTAAATACACATACAGTTTCCTTTGACCAAAATAAAGTATAATTTTGAAGATTTGAGTTTCTCCCTCTTTTAAAAATTCCTGATGGAAAAGAAAGACATTTTGGCAGAAATTGGCAAGTCTGAAAAATATCCAGTTAAGTTAAATTAGTAAAAAGAACTTGACCTCGCTAAAATTAAAAATTGTTACTTACATTTAATAATTTATAGTTAATAAACAATTTAGGCTTTTGGTTACCTAACATATCTAACCGAACTAGATGACCTATCCTATAATTTGTTGTTACAATGTAGAATGTAGTCTAAAATTGATCATTATAATTTGTTTTTTATTTGATGATACCAAAAAGAAGAGTTTTTCTGATTATTTTTGTTACCAGATTACCTCGAAAAGAGAAAACTGTTACCTGTGTTATAGTAGTAGATATTTAATTTTTTTTGTTGTTGTTTGTTTATATCGCAAACAAACGGTTTAAATTTTAAATAAATGAAAAAAAAATCACATTTAAACGTTGTGTTATTTTATTCAAAAAAAATATGTTTCCGGGAAATGACTAAATTTCACGCAAATGTCCGGGGTTTTTAAATTGTTTGTCCGGCGTCAGCAATTTAGGTGATGGCAACCCTAGCCCAGGACAACTTATCTTTAACCACGTCTCTGTTACCAGAGGTCTTGGATTCCTAAGACCCAACTTGATTTGAGATAATATTTCTTATATTATATATATATATATATATATATATATATATATATATATATATATATATATATATATATATATATATATATATATATATATATATATATATATACCAAAAGGTAAATTTACTGGGGTTGCAGCAATGAAAAGTAATATACTCTTTTTCCTTAAGCTCAAGCTTTCGAGATGTTTATTTTATCTCTTCATCAGGAGCACTAAAAACACGACAATGTAAATAACTCGGAAACAAAAAACTTTCTAAATACTTACAGGAGACGAGATTTCAACAAAAGTTGTTTTGACAATTAACATGGAGTCCAGACATCAACATGAATACAAACATCCATTGAAATTGGAAAGAATTAATAAATAAAATAACATACGAAGACGAAAATCGACAAATGTGCTTCAAACAAGTTTAGGATGTCAATATGATCTGACATTTGTCAAATTGCATGCATAGAATAGGATTATGTGTATTTCTTTAGTCAGTGTTATTCATTCCGTAGTGACGTCATCTGTTCCAGGTCAACACGCGTTAGTTACCTTTAAAATTTCAACACCTGAATCTTTACATCTTTTCATTTTCCTGTCAATCTCTAATAAGTTTGAATATATCGCGCTTATAATATATATATAATAATAAACTTATTAGAGATAGACAGGAAAATGAAAAGATGTAAAGATTCAGGTGTTGAAATTTTAAAGGTAACTAACGCGTGTTGACCTGGAACAGATGACGTCACTACGGAATGAATAACACTGGTTAAAGAAATACACGTAATCCTATTCTATGCATGCAATTTGACAAATGTCAGATCATATTGACATCCCAAACTTGTTTGAAGCACATTTGTCGATTTTCGTCTTCGTATGTTATTTTATTTATTAATTCTTTCCAATTTCAATGGATGTTTGTATTCATGTTGATGTCTGGACTCCATGTTAATTGTTAAAACAACTTTTGTTGAAATCTCGTATCCTGTAAGTATTTAGAAAGTTTTTTGTTTCCGAGTTATTTACATTGTCATGTTTTTAGTGCTCCTGATGAAGAGATAAAATAAACATCTCGAAAGCTTGAGCTTAAGGAAAAAGAGTATATTACTTTTCATTGCTGCAACCACAGTAAATTTACCATTTGGTGTATACTAATCAGCAAAGACTACACTCTCCTATATATACTATATATATAAATATATATATATATATATATATATATATATATATATATATATATATATATATATATATATATATATATATATATATATATATATATATATATATATATATATATATATATATATATATATATATATATATATATATATATATATATATATATACAGGGTGTCCTAATTGCCATGGGCCACTATTGCTATCTCGGTAATTATAAGAACTACAAGGTTGGTCAAATTAGACAAAATGTGCAGTTTTTGGAGGACATTGAAAATCTAGTTTCATATTTGAAAAATAAAAATTCTATCTCGAGCTACGGAGGTTTTTGGAAAAATTGCTCAAAATTATTTGATTGAATATCAAAAAGTATAATTTTTACAAAAATATTGTGAGAAGGAAAATTCATGCATTTTAGACGTTCTTCAATTTGGCATTTTTTAAGAAAATTCGGTTCGTTTAATTTTCGAGATATTACCATCAAGTTACCTTTTTTAAATACGGACCTGTATTTTTTATTCCATCTCTCGAAGAAACTTTTTTTCTGATTTTAACGATGTATCACATGTTCATATTTGTTTACGTTTTGATGATAAAAAGCCAAAATTTAAGTTTTATTGAGTTTTAGAAAAAATGAGAGCATCAGAGGTGGCTTAGACTACCAATAAAACAATTGCCTATTTTAATAACATAAACAGACTGTTGCAGCGTGTAATGAAAGAAACTGTTTATAAGGTTTTTAAACATTCAAATTTTTTACCATTTAATTAAATTCAAGTTATGTAATAAACCTTAAAACTTCCTTATTTTTTAAAATTACTTTTGCCAAAATTCTATGTGGATGATACATACCTAATGCATTTGCTTCATCTTTCCCATTCTCAGCCGTTACAGTTGTTCTCCATTCTGAAGGATCATTAAATGATCCGTATAGTAGCAAATTTCGCTCTAGCCTTGTAAAAATTATTCTATTCGGTAAGCGCCTTTCGGGGTACGATTTTTGATACATTTGAAGAGCTCTTTCAGCACTTCGAAATGCTTTTGCACAACAAAAAAATTAATCTAATTTATCACCATTTGAAAACGCTACCATGTTGCATGTTGGTTTAGCTTACTTTGACACGACATGTATTACGGATCATAGGCTTTTATAAGCAATTGTTTCTCTTTGCTCTATGATCAAACCTATGATAAAATGAAAAAAGTGTCAAAAAACTTGAATACTAGTTTTTTTCCATTTAAATACAGATGAATATGGACATATGATACATTTTTGAAATCAGAAAAAAAAGTGTTTTTAAAATTCGGAATGAAAAATGCAGATCCGTATTTGAAAAAAAAGTTGAATGTGATAACACTAAAACTAGACAAACCAAATTTCCTTAAGAAATAATGCCTTGAAGAACGTTTAAAATGCAAAAATTTTTTTTCTTACCAATTTTTTTTTAAATATACTTTTTGAGATATTCGATCAATAGAGCAATTTTTTGAAAAACCCCCTCGAGCTCGAGAAAGAAATTTATTTAAAAAAATCTGAAATCGGATTGTCAATTTCCTCCAAAACACTGCACATTTTATCTAATTCGACCAACCTTGTAGTTAATATAGTTACCGAGATAGCAATAGTGGCCCATGGCAATTAGTACAACCTATATATATATATATATATATATATCTATATATATATATATATATATATATATATATATATATATATATTTTTTGTGTATATATGTGTATATATATATATATATATATATATATATATATATATATATATATATATATATATATATATATAGGGGAAGGCGGGGCGGAATGGACCGGCGAAGCGGAATGAGAAGTATTGATATCTCGGAGCATTATGCACTAAAACTTATTGCACTCGGTGGAAGAAGAACATCGACTGTATCAATCATTTGTCCGCGCTAGACGTCACGGATACTTAAACAGTGTATGTTGTGTTCTCACAATTTCCTCATTTTCCCAAGTCATTTTATAGATATCGTGTGTTTTTATTCTAAGGTAAGTCGTTTTCTATTAATTGCATTTGATTGAAAATTGGATGGTATGCAAACTCATGAATGTTTTTTAGAATAACGTACACATAGCCACAAAAGACCATTGCATAACCTCACAATTTTATGTTTAAACAAACCGGAATGAGACGGGGCAGAATAAGACGTGTCCCATTCTGCCCCTTCAGGTCTAGTTTTGACTGTGATTTTTGTTAATTTCAGATGGTTCGTAACTATATTAGAAAAACCAATAGGCAGGAGTGGTCCCTTGACGCTATGGAGCAGGCAATGTCTGCAGTGATAAATGGAGAACTGTGTTTTTGTGTCTGAACTGTGTGTCACTTAGCAGAGAACATATATTGTAGAAAATATTTTTAATTTACCAATATAAACCCATTTTTATGTGTATTATGCAACACCTAGATAGGAAACATCTGATAAATATTTTTTCAAAACTTTTTGTTTTATTTACAACTATCAACTCACCGTATCAACTAATACTCATTCCGTCCCACGTGCGGGGCAGAATGAGAAAATTTCAATATTTTAAATATATCAAGTTAACTATCATATTTTGCTATTTTCTTTATGTTTGATTTTTCAGAACGATGCAGTAAACTATCATCTATTATTACCTGAATTTTTTCAATTTTTCTTTATATTTAAAACGACGGTTAGCCGTCTCATTCCGCCCCGCCTTCCCCTATATATATATATATATATATATATATATATATATATATATATATATATATATATATATATATATATATATATATATATAAATATTAAATATATATATATAAAAAATATATATATATATATATATATATATATATATATATATATATATATATATATATATATATATATATATATATATATATATATATATATATATATATATATATATATATATATATATATATATATATATATATATATATTATATATATATATATATATATATATATATATATATATATATATATATATATAAATATATATATATATTCTGAATTAAAGAAATTATTTTCTAATTTTTTTTTCGGTTTGCTATCAAATCGTGGTTTCTTAAACAATAATTTATTTCGTTCGAATCGCATCTCGACACGATAATGACGTAGCTATGCTGCTCACGCGTTTTCTCTCATTTTCGTCCCATACGTGTATATTTATCCCGCTTTTTGTTCTTTCGTTCAACCGCTAATTAACTTCAGTACTAATAGTAACATATGAGTAATCTGCTATTTTTATTGTTGAAATGTTTTTCAGAAAGTCAAATAATTTGAAATCCAATCAAGACCTGCTAATAATTTACAGTTTTCTTATCTACTTTAGTAATTTATTTTCATGAAGAAGTATTACTAATCTTCTTAAATCATAAGTTTTATAAAATAGATAAAAAAGGCGATTTTTGTAAAGCATTTTCTACCTCTTAGTGTACATAATAAATCTGTTCAATTCACCTGGAATGAGTCTTCAGGAAACTTTTAGTCAGTTTAATTTGTATACAAATTATAATTGGAAATAATTCTATAAGTTTCTTCAAAAATGTATATAACAGTCTCTTTACACACAAATGAAAAAAAATAATTTATAGGATATATTTTATATAATTTGGTTGAGCAGAAGAACTAAAGATAATTGTATGCAAGATAACATATCACATGAAATAACTCAGTATTTTAATCGACGGAAATTGAAAAAAAAGCGCTTCATAAGTTGCTTCAAAAATATGTAAAATAATTTTTTCACACAAATCAGAAATACACGAAGGATTCACAAACTATATTTTATATAACGAACAAAAGAACGTTAGATAATTTTATGCTAGTTTGTATCACATTAGATAGACCAGTATTTTTCAATCAATGTAGAGTAAAAAGAAGCATTTTTCAAATTTCATCAAAAATATGTAGAATAATCTCTGTTCTTACAAATCAGAAATGTTCAAATGATTCGCAAGATATATTTCCTATATAACTTGGATGAGCAAAAAAACCTTAGATAATTTAATGCGAGTGTTTGTATCAGATTTAATAGCCCAGTATTTTTTAATCGATGTAAAGTAAAAAGAAGCACTTATTAAATTTTTTCAAAAATATGTAGGATAATCTCTATTCTTACAAATCAGAAATGTTCAAATGATTCGCAAGATATATTTACTATATAACTTGGATGAGAAAAAAAACCTTAGATAATATAATGCGGGTGTTTGTATCAGATTTAATAGCCCAGTATTTTTTAATCGATGTAAAGTAAAAAGAAGCACTTATTAAATTTCTTCAAAAATATGTAGAATAATCTCTTTCCACACAAATCAGAAATACACAAATGATTCACAAACTGTATTTGTATAACTTGGATAAGCAAAAGAACGTTCGATAAGTTTACGCGAGTGTTTGTATCACATTTACTAGCCCAGTATTTTTTAATCGATGTAAAGTAAAAAGAACTTATTAAATTTCCTCAAAAATATGTAGATTAAACTCCTCATATAAATCAGAAATACACAAATGATTCACAAGATATATTTCGTTTAACTTGGATGAGCAAAAGAACGTTACATAATTTGATGCGAGAGTTTGGATGACATTTAATAGACCAGTATTTTAAGCAGAGTAAAGTGAAATGAAACACTTATTAAGTTTCTTCAAAAATATGTATAATAATTTTTTTCACACAAATCTGAAATACATAATTGATTCACATGCTATATTTTAAATATTTTGGATAAGAAAATGAACGTTACATTTTTATAATATGTGAGACTTTGTAGCACAGTTAATAATCTAGTATGATAGATGTAAAGTGAAAAAATTAACTTTTTCAATTATTTTGTGGTAAATTTTATTACCCGGTTCAACACGAAATAATAGATAATGCCCTCTTGTTCACTATTTCGTATTCTGAACATTATGAACATTTATCTAGCTAGAGAATATTAAAGTTTTATTATATCTTATCTTTCGCTGTAGAACGTGATATTTATTCTAGCTATCACAGTCGAAGTACTACATACGTTCATGCGTAAGATCATTTATATAAGATTTTCTCGAAATATCCTCACACTGAACAAATTTATGAAATCCAACCACACTGAAATTGTAAAAATATTTTCAGTTTAAAAATGTTTAATATTTATTTGAGGGACGTTTAAATATTTCGCACGACATTTAAGTGTAACTACCTTTTCTCCAGTTTTCAAGAAGGTTATTGTATTAATGAAAAAACTTAATGAAAATCAATTGATGATAACATGTTGAGGGAATACAACTCTCCGAGCAACTCTGTGATAGAGTGAAAAGGAGATAAATATTTCTTTTTATATGATTTTTTTGACTGTACTCATTAGTAGTTCTTTAAATATAGTTTTAGTAATTTTATAGAAAGTGAAAAATTGGATTGAACTGTCATTGATGTCCAACATGTTTCCATTTTTCCATTATAATATTCTCTACATATCATAGCAAGATCAATATAATAAGAAAAGAATCATGTTCTGGATATGCCTTTTAGTGAAAATAGCTGATTGGTATAAACACCCCATAATGATAAGAGTTTGTAGAATTCTGGACTTTGTTGAATTCAGGGAAATGGAAGTTCAAAATTCTAGAAATGAATAAAATATAATGTTGAACTCTTTGAAACAAAGATCAAAGTATTAAAAACATCAAACTAAATCATGATAACGCATTTTATGAAACACAATAGATTAATTCAAAATACCTATATAATTAACTATTAAACAAATTTTAGCTAATCTTGATTTGGAAACATATATATATATATATATATATTTATATATAAATATATACAAAAAAAAAAATATATATATATATATATATATATATATATATATATATATATATATATATATATATGTATATTTATATATAAATATATACAAATATATATATATATATATATATATATATATATATATATATATATATATATATATATATATATATATATGTGTGTATGTGTTCAGAAAGATTTCCGCGATCGGAAGTATTCGAAAAACTTGGTTCTCAGAATGAACCGCGTAAACGATTCGAAAAATCTCGACGTTTCGGCTTCTTTTGCGAAGCCATCTTCGGGAGAATTAGATGGGGAATAATTCAGATACGTTGACAGGAAGTAGTACGGTTGATGGAGTAGGTAGGTTGAGACCACGCAATCGTATTGTTTCCGATTCCTCCTAATTCGATTCGTGGAGTAGGCAGATGAGGCCACGTATCTGAAATATTCATCTTCTAATTTTCCCGAAGATGGCTTTGCAAAAGGAGCCGAAACGTCGAGATTTTTAGAATCTTTTACACGGTTCATTCCGAGAACCAAGTTCTTCAAATATATATATATATATATATATATATATATATATATATATATATATATATATATATATATATATATATATATATATATATATATATATATATATATATATATATATATATATATATATATATATATATATATATATATATATATATATATATATATATATATATATATATATTTTTTTCTTTCTTTAAAACAAACGGCATAACCAATTTACAATTTAACGACTTCCAAATAACAACAACAAAAAAGAAACTATACTAAATTGAGAAATTGAAAAATATAACAAAAATCGGACTAAGTTGGCAAAAAGATAATTCAAAAAAGTCTCAAAATGTGTCTTCAGGCTGAAAATGGATATATGGCATAAATCAATCTCTATCGAATTGGCCTCTTTCGTTGCTCGATAAATAGGATTATTCATACCGTAGTTTGTAGGAATGAAATCTACACTGAACAAGTCTCTTTGCCTCAGAATTACATTATTAGCATTCAATTTTAACCTAGACAATAAATATTCACAGTCAATAAAGTTATTGAGTAATTTATATATATAAACATTATATCGAAATTCTTTCTTCTGGTGGCTAAAGCTTTAATTGAAAGGGAACTATATAAATAATCATAGTCTATTAAATCCTTGTAGATGCTCATTTTTTAGGCAACCCATCTTAAGAATTTGCGCTGAACACATTCCATATTATTCCTATGAATTTCATAATACGGTGACCAAACTACAGATGAATATTCCATAATGCTCCGATCATTCGTGAAATAAACCAATTTAAGAACTGAGATATTGTTGAAGTCTTTAAGTTTAATAAACCCCAACATCCTCAAAGCTTTCTGTATTATAATATTGGTATGCTGAATGAAATCTAATTGGTGATCTAGGTGAATTCTTTAACAAGTATACTTGAGCTTAATTTAACATTATATAATGTATAATCGTGTTGAACCGGATACTTAATTCTGAAAAATCTCATCGCATTGCATTTCTTGATATTAAAATGCATTTCAATATCGATATACCCCTTCGCAACATTGTCCAGATCTCCTTGTAACAAGATACAGTCTTGCATATACTTTATAACCTTGAATAACTTAAGATCGTTCGCGAACAAGGAATAGACAGTTCTTAATATATTTCTCTATTAAAACATAAAAACAGCAGAGTAGACAGAGGGCCCTGTCCAAGCCAGAAAGAACTAGAATCAACCCGGCGATTATATCATCCCCAAGCTTAACCTTCAGGGTACACCCACGCAAACGATTAGCCAGCCAATCCAACAATGGAGGTCCTACACCAAAGCTTTTTAGTTTTTCAATCAGCAACCATGTCAAAAGCTTCTCGAAAATCAGTATAAATGCTATCAACTTGAAATTTTTCTATCATAGCGTTTGTAATTATATATATATATAAATAAATATATATATATATATATATATATATATATATATATATAATATATAGTCCATTGTGAATCGCTTTAAGACTTTTTTTTTTCAATATTTTATCTCGAAAACGGGGGCATACAATGTTGGGAAAACAAATATTTTATACTATTCATTGGATTATTAATTGTGTAATAAAAATGTAATTAGAGTGATTCAAATTGAAATTTTTTGAAATTAAAACCTAAAAAACGAGAGGTGTTGTGGGACATCCGGCAGGAGGTTCATTTCGCCATATATTTTGTATTGCATGAAACACAATGAAACAAATCAATAAGGTTTAAGAGTAATTCAATGAAAAAAAAATGGAGGTTTGGTAATAAAATTGAAATTCATAATTATTTTTCAAAGTTATGAAATCTAAACATTTTATTGTTGATTACTTTAAAAATATAAACTAAGTTTGAAATTTATCAATACATTTAATGTTAGTAATGATTGTGGTTAAGTAAGATGTTTGTCAGATTCAATGTTATGTAAGAGTGGATTGATTAGGCCGATACTTGGTGTAAATTAATAAACATATTAAAACAATGGTTAAAAATAACAATTTACACATTTATTATAAGAAATAACGCATGACGCACGTTTCGGTGGACCTTCACCTTCTTCAGATGCTAATGGCAAACTAACTATGATTCTCTGTTATATCGAAAACACGAAATGACAAATTATGTAGAAGGGGTAAGTACAAAGATGGTTACAAATAATTATTAGAAAAGGAAAAACCAATTCTGAACTGCTAGTTAGGTAGTTCGGTAATTTTGAAAAGATTAAGAAGGGGGCTTGAACTTGAAGTATGATCGATTTGGCTATTCAATAGGAGACCGGAATGCTTGTATTTATTTATCTGTAATGATTCTAAAAAATTAAGTTTAATTCCCTTACTTTCAGTATTTAATATTTTAAAATCGAAATTGAATGTGTGATTTTCTTGGATTAAGAGGTTTGCATAATGTGAATCCGACTTCTGATTAACAAAGCTACGTTTGTGTTCTGAAATTCTAGTTTGAAAACTTCTCAAAGTTCTACCAATGTAAAACTTATTAATTTTATAAACTTCCGATTTATTATCTTTATGAACTTTGGATTTATTATTCTTTATATGATTTCCTAAATTATTACCGGTACGATAAGCAATGTTAATGTTGTGCTTAGATAAGAGAGATTTAAGTTTTTTACTTGAATTTCCGATGAAAGTGAGGCTGTTGTATTCGATATTATTTTTAGTAAGGGGGTACACCTGGTTTGCAAAAAGGAACAACCAACTCATTCAACACGTCACTTCGAACAACTTGGCGTAGATACTGAAATAGCTGTTAGAAATTTGCCTGATAATCCACTTGTAAAACACCTAGATTCTAATATTATTAAAAATGAGTATAACAAATACAACGCCAATTTATCAGAAATGTCCATTGTAAAATCAATCGAACAAAAAACACTCTCTAATGATATCATTTTCACCAAAGTTGACAAAGGAAATACAGTTATCGCTTTGAATAAGTGTGATTATTTACGTAAAACTTTAGATTTTTTGAACTCCGGTAATTATAAGGTACTAAAACATGATCCAACCAGTAAATTTCAGAAAAATTTAAAATTAGTTTTCGATAACATTAACATTCTTATACAAAATAAAGACAAGTATAAACTCATTGTTTCAAATCCTTTGGTACCACAACTTTATTCTTTAATTAAATTACACAAACCAGGCTATCCAATCAGACCAGTAGTGTCATTCACTACAGCACCTTCAGTGTTTTTGTCGCAGTTTCTAATAGAAATAATTCAAAATTATTGTAAATTTCAGCCTAAACTCTCTATCAAATACTCTTACGATTTAGTCAATAAAATTGAAAATATTCAATTGCCACTTAATTCTAAATTTATGTCCTGGGATGTAGTTAATCTTTTTCCAAGTATACCACCCAAGGTTCCTTTAACCCTAATAGAAAAGTTACTTAATAGCAATCTTGTTAATCCTTTCATAAAATCAGATATATTGTCACTTTTGGAGTTATGCCTGGAACAGAATTATTTTAGTTTCAATGATAAGATTTACAGCAGTACTGAAGGCTTAATTATGGGAAACCCGCTGAGCCCTTTGTTGGCTGAAGTATTCATGGATAATTTGGAACAGTTAATTCATAATCATCCTGTTAGTCGACAATTTGTTTAATGGTTTAGATATGTGGATGATATTATTTGTTGTTTCACTGGTACTCTTAGACAACTAGACTGCTTTCAAACATTCATTAATACTTTACACCCTAATATAAAATTCACTTTTAGAGATGGAAAAAGATAACTCGATTAACTATTTGGATTTTGAAAATAACAAAAGTAGATAACAAACATAATTTTTCAATTTTTTCGCAAACCATCGCACACAGATAGCGACATACATAGTACTACCCTCCATCCTTTCCAACACAAAATGGCAGCTTTCAATAGTATGGTACATCGTTTATAAAATATTCCACTTTCAAATGCCAATATAAACATCGAGAAAAATATAATTAAACAAATTGCCGTAAATAATAATTATGATCCCAATATTATAGACAATATGATAGATAAAAAGTTTTTCAAAAATGCGATTAACCAGGTGTACCCCCTTACTAAAAATAATATCAAATACAACAGCCTCACTTTCATCGGAAATTCAAGTAAAAAACTTAAATCTCTCTTATCTAAGCACAACATTAACATTGCTTATCGTACCGGTAATAATTTAGGAAATCATATAAAAAATAATAAATCCAAAGTTCATAAAGATAATAAATCGGGAGTTTATAAAATTAATTGTGGCGATTGTGATAAGTTTTACATTGGTAGAACTTTCAGAAGTTTTCAAACTAGAATTTCAGAACACAAACGTAGCTTTGTTAGAAGTCGGATTCACATTATGCAAACCATTTAATCCAAGAAAATCACACATTCAATTTCGATTTTAAAATATTAAATACTGAAAGTAAGGGAATTAAACTTAATTTTTCAGAATCATTACAGATAAATAAATACAAGCATTCCGGTCTCCTATTGAATAGCCAAATCGATCATACTTCAAGCCCCCTTCTTAATCTTTTCAAAATTACCGAACTACCTAACTAGCAGTTCAGAATTGGTTTTTCCTTTTCTAATAATTATTTGTAACCATCTTTGTATTTACCCCTTCTACATAATTTGTCATTTCGTGTTTTCGATATAACAGAGAATCATAGTTAGTTTGCCATTAGCATCTGAAGAAGGTGAAGTTCCACCGAAACGTGCGTCATGCGTTATTTCTTATAATAAATGTGTAAATTGTTATTTTTAACCATTGTTTTAATATTTATGTAAGAGTCTCGAAAAAACTACATCGACAGTAGTAAATTTTGCTGTATCATTGTTAGTTCTTAAATAAAATTCATTCAATAAAAATTATAACAAAAGTCTCTGAGTTTTTATATGAAATATTGAGGATTGATTGGACCGATACATGATGTAAATTAATGAACATATTAAAACAATGGTTTATAAATACAATTTACACATTTATTAAATAAAATAATTAATTAATTAAATTTTTCTGACGCACGTTTCGGTGAAACTACAGGTAATTCGGTTATTTTAAAAATTCAGAAGGGGGCTTGTAATATGATCAATTTGGCTATCCAATAGGGGACCTGAATTTTTGTTTACTCACAATCGATCGGTAATCGATGGTTTTCTAACCTTCAAAACAATCGGGAAGCGCTTTATTACATACTTCATACTTTCCCGGCTAACAAATCTCACTTTCCCGGCTAGTAAATGTCACTTAACCGGCTAGCTTGTGTCACTTTACCTACTAGTATGGAAATAAATCAGAATTAACTCGATATTCATTTAATATAAAAAGAAAAAAACTATTTGGAATTATAAATATTAATAGTTACAGTCGAATTATGATTACTATTGACCGTTAAAGCAAGACCTTGTTGCTTAAAGTTATGAGTTTCAGAATTCGATGATGATGCCGACGTTCTAGGATTTTCTTTTAGAAGTTCATCACACCTGCAAGCTCCAGAAATGCCAATAATCAAAGCAACCTGAAAGAAATTTGTACTTTATCATTTTTAATATGCACTAAAGAAATTAAAATGTTACCTTTTGAGGGAGATATTCTATCGGAGCATCGTTTAGAAATTTATCGATGTTTGCTTTGGAAAGAACACTTGACTTTTTAGCTTTGCATCCCACATTTTGCCTTTTCAAGTATTTTGCATAATTACTGATTGCCTATATTTAATAGTGTTCGTAGCATCGAGTACCTTGACCATAATGTACTGGCTTTATTCTGATTAGGTACTCAATTCACCGAAATAGGCAAGGAGCACAGTCTCCGTATTCACATACCTTCCTCTGCTTTTCACAGGAATAAGGCCTTCGGATGTTAGTTCTGCAGCTACTCGAAGTTCTAGTAGTATGGATTCAAATTCGCAGTCGGACATTTTTCGTTAATATTGTCAAAAATTAAATTGTGAATTATGACCCAACTGTCAGATCGAATCTATGGTTAAATCAACTAACTTTTATGTTGCCTAATTAATACAAGTAATAATAATTATTATCAGAACTTGATTATTAATGTGATAGATTGTGAGTAAAATAGTATACAAACCTCGGGGAAAATCATTCCAGCCTCACGTCTGCAGCACACCTCGGTGCTGCGCACCTCGGTATGCTACCTTGTCGTTCGGCTGTAATAGATTACTTACCCGCTCGGTATGTAATATACTATTTCATTTATCTGTAATGATTCTAGATTGTAAGTTCAATTCCCTTACTTTCAGCATTTAATATTTTGAAGTCAAAATTGAATGTGTGATTTTCTTGGATTAAATGGTTTGCATAATGTGAATCTGACTTTTGATTAACAAAGCTACGTTTGTGTTCTGAAATTCTTGTCTGAAAGCTTTTGAAAGTTCTACCAATTTGAAATTCATCACAATCACTACAATTTATTTCATGAACTCCTGATTTATTATTTTTATGAAATTTTGATTTATTATTTTTTTATATGATTTCCTAAGTTATTCGCGGTATGGTAAGCAATGCAAACTATTTAATTCAAGAAAATCACACATTCAATTTTGACTTTGAAATATTAAGTGCTGAAAGTAAGGGAATTAAACTTGATTTTCTAGAATCATTACAGATAAATAACTACAAACATTCAGGTCTCCTATTGAATAGCCAAATTGATCATACTACAACCCCCCTTTTGAATCTTTTCAAAATTACCCAACTACCTGACTAGCAGTTTAGAATGGGGTTTTCCTATTTTACTAATTATTTGTAACTATCGTTTCATTTACCCTATCCATACATTTTGTCATCTATTTATATCTTGTATTCGGTGTAGTGGAGAAATATATTTAGTTTGCATTTAGCATTTGAAGAAGGTGAAGTTACAGCGAAACGTGCGTCAAGCGTATTTTATTTTATAAATGTGTGAATTGTTTTCATAAACCATTGTTTTAATACAAAAAAAATGGTATTGAAATCTCTACTTTTTTGGATGAACAAAAACTGAGAATGCAAAATAATTTATTTCCATTAATTAATTTAATCTGATTTCTGATTATCATTAGACAAGTAGATTCTAGATTATAGTACACATTTTAATCAATTCTACATTTCAAAATATTATACTCATATCTATATATTTCTATAGAGTATCTTACTAAAATTTACAAACGCTGATACTCAACTCACCAACATTCTCAATTTACATTGAATCACTTTCACAATCCATTCTTTATTAATTAAATAATAATAAATCTTTTAGTGGAATTAAATGAATGCGATAGGCTTTGAGTATTATGACTCGCTCGCATTGTTAAACACATGAGCATATACGAGTATAACTGACACGCACACCTAGCTACACTGTCTAGACTGTTACACATTTTAACGCCTAACTTTCATTCGCCAAATATCGGGAGTGTAACGTCCGATAAGTAATTTCGTTACAATATGTTCGCATTCATTATTGCAATACGTTTATGTCAAGGAAAAAGAAGCTAAGTGACGAACCAATGTGCGATATTACCTCATCCAACAATGGGCATTTACATTCATTCAATGATATATATAAACCAATAAAATGTTTAATGACATATTCAACTTCCAAGCAAATCCACGAGCAATAATAAAGCTTGATCATCGATACAACAGCAAAGTGGCTTCAAATAATTTATTCTTCAGTTTTATTATCGATTAATTGATGTTTTCATACTATAGCAATAATCATCATACATCGTTATTGTTCGAATATGTACAGGGTGGGCAAATTTCGATGTTTGCGTGGGTTATCTCGGTAACTATAGGAGATACAAAAAATAGACGGCGCATTCCCGATCTCTTTTTTCCAGACAAATTCACTGGCGAAAGCCAAAATTTGCTATCGTCTTTTGTTTTCGAGTTATAAACAAAAGTTTTATTTTTCGACTTTTAGACAAGTGTAAATATCATGGTTGTTTGTGAAGTTACGAGATAATAACTTTTACGTTCTTAAGGCACTTTTTTCTGTATAATCCAGAGGCATCGAAAAACTTAGAAAAAAAGGGTAATTTCGAGTTATGGGCTACAGATGAATCTTTTCGAATGGGAATCATAGTTGGCTGTGGTTTGGTTGGAACGTATCATTTATGTCGGGTGGCTTATATTACTTTTTGCATTTTTTATACGTATTCTAAGTAGGCGGGTGTCATCTATGACAGGGTTTGTCCATTTCTTTCCGTTATAGTATCAATTAACTGATTAAGTCAGGATGTCCTGCGAATATTACGAGGAATATGACATGTTAGAAAGCATTATTCAAACTAATTGTGTTGTGATATTGCATCTGAGATATATTTCAATGGCTGTCCAGAAAAAAGAGAACCTAATAAAGCTGTTTTCAAGAGAATAAAAAAAATCTTATTAATTCCGGATGATTCAAATCAAATCAAAATATGCTTTATTGTCTTAAAATTATACACTTTATTGACATAGTGAAAAATATAGGAAATAAGACCATAACGAAGATGAGATTCGAACAATGCAAAATAAGCAATTCTTGTAGATGTCGTATCTAATTCACTTGAGATGGATTTAATGGCGAAACAAGCCGATGATAATTTTTTAGCTAAGACATGTACATGCTGTGAACATTTGAGATTATTATTGATAAAGAGGCATAAAAATCTGATAGAATCGACTAATTTAATGGCATGGTTTTGCAGGAATAGAGTTATATCTATGAAACAAGGCGACGGTTTTATCTACGTTACAAAAAAATTACAATATTGAAGATGTTTAATAATAATTTTTAACCTATTGAAAATAGCTTCATAAGGCTGTCTTCTTTCTGGATAGCGATTGATGAAATATATATATCTGATGTAATATGAAAACTATTATTAATTGGAATAAAGTTTTTCAACATATTTCTCGTAATGTTCGTACGACATCCTCATTTTTACGATTGAATTAATTAATTGATATTATTACTGAAAGAAATGGAAAATCTCTGTCATAGATGACACCCGCTTACTTGGAATACATCTTTAGGCCATAACTCGAAATTGCACGTTTTGTTACAAATTTTTTCGACGCCACTGGATTATACAGAAAAATATGCCTTAAGAATGTCAAATTTATTATTCACAAACAACCATGATATTCACACTTGCCTTAAAGTCGAAAAATCGAACTGTTGTTTATAATTCGAAAACAAAAGACGATAGCAAATTTTGGTTTTCGCCAGTGACTTTGCCTCGAAAAAAGAGATCGAGAATGCGTCCTCCATTTTTTTGCCTATAGTTACCGAGATACCCCATACAAACATCGAAATTCGCCCACCCTGTACAGATATTGATTTGGAGATACATCGACGAGTGAAGTATCCAATTTTTAATCTGAAGAACATAATATACTCAAATTGTGAATATAGTCAGTTCCCATATCAGTTAATTAATTTCAATAACATAAATCATTTCTGTTCGGAATAATAAACTAAAAACCCATTTCATCCAGAATGTCTCATCAAGGAATGGCATAAAAAACTTCCCCTCTTCTATTATGTGACAAGTGTTTTCTCGAGGTCGTTTTTCAGTCTTACCACCCCCTGCTTTCGTAATCAAGTCAAACCGTACGAAGTAAGAATGGGAGCACACATGGCCAATCCAGATCCGTGGGAAAAGAAACATGTGGATCTCTATGCCTACAACGTCTTTGGATTCAAAACGACGCAAGTAGATCATTCTGCCACATGTTGAACGTAAAGGTTGTACCGCACGTTTGGTTCTTTATCCGAGACTTGTGTATTACTTCCAAGTACCTTTAAAATGAATGTAACGTCAACGAAATTGAACGAAACTTTGTGATTTCAAAACAGGTTCCGATATTTCAGTAAACTTCAATATCAAAATGTGAACGAGCGTTATGTGTAGGTTAATGACCATCACATCACATATAATTTTCAAACTCTTGAGTTTAATAATAAATTGATGAAGATAATAATAATTTCATTTATACGTGGGCTAAAACAAGCATGTACACGTCATAATAATACAAATACAATCTAAATACACACATAAATCAAAACATACAAATATATCTACAACTTATGTCAGTTACAAACACCATTATAGAATTATGTGGAACAATACTCTCCAACTGAGTAAAATGCATAACTTAATAGAAAACGATTCAGCTCATTTTTGAACTTTTTAATAATTTTTATGCTAGTTAGAAATGATGGCAATTTGTTATGAACAGTAACAGACACATATTTGAGACTCTTTCCATATAATGCACTCTTGTGCTTAGGAAAAAGTAATGTCTAGCGTACATTGCCGCTTTGAGGACAATATTGAGGGAACACTGATGAGTATACCTTTGCCAACGAAATACTTACTACATGACTCAGTAGGATGAAGGCCAAACAAGAGCCGAATTACTCTTTCTGTGCAATGATTGCCCTCCAAGAACCTGTTGATATACCCCATAAATCTGTATGTGGCATACTGGACCTCAGCTGGAGAAGAGAAACATATCCACTACTCAGTCTTTTGTAAATATGATTTGTGTGAATCTGCCACCTCAATTCAGAGTCAAGGAAATAATCCAGAAATCGAGTCTCCCCGTCAACAACATTAAACTGCATATCACGTGATAGCCTACCGTTATGCAACTGCAATTGTAACTCACGAATAATGAAAAAAGTTCTCCTTCAAATTTCTAGGGCACCACAACTATTGCCCTACTGACAATTGTATTATTTGAACCAATGTTCTATATAATGCATTAAAGTTATTATTGGAATACTTTCGTATATACATATATTATATATCCAAGAAAAATAGGCAAATAGCAAAGGCAAAGGTAAGTATTTCTCTTCTTCCTCTAGTATGTGTTAGGAAGGTGGGCTGCGTATGTAATGGGGAGGAACTTCTTCAGTCAGATGCAAGTGCGTTGAGGATGGTTGAAACAGGATAATTTCTGGAACAGAGGAGGTGAGCTGGGGGTTCAGAGGATGAATACTGTTCCAGCTTTCACCTTTTATGTTCGCAAAGTAGTATCTTGCTCATGACCTACCACCAGACTCTGGGGTATGATCCTGGAACTTCCCCAAAGCTAATTTAGTACCGGATCTCTTTACATCGGTGCATTTGGAAAATAAATCGAGACCTGATTAAAATTTTCTGAACTGAAGCTAATAGAACGGGTGGAAAAAATGTATAATGCAGAAATTATTAACATAGAAAAACAAATCAAAAACATTCACTTCAATGAAACAGAAGTGCATATAGTTACCCTCTAATATAAAATTTTACACTGCAGAAAATGTTCCGCTCTATTAATATCCATACTTGAAAATGTACTTGTACTGATCTTTGAATCATTTTCTGTGAAATTTCAAAATATTCGCTATATTTAGAATGGAAATATCTATTTAAACATTCGTCAATTTTGTTGTTACCTGAATTTGAACAATTGAAAATGTAAAATTTACTTAGAAATATCTAATCTAAGATTATCGTCAATTTTCTGGTTGTACCTATCTTTATTTAATCAGTTTTAAATAATTTTTAATATGCAAATGTCACTTTTTATTTATCTTGTCCTGAATTCATTTTGGTTCTAATTATACTTCAATATAATTTGTAGCTAAATATTTGCAAATTTCAAAAGGTACCATAGAGAAGTAGAAAAATTTTCTACTTAACAAAATTAAATTGGACTAAATAGATGTGTGGGGAGCTTTTCTATAGTAACAATGTCAACTATACTAGAACCCCGATTTTGGCATCTTAAGAAATGCTTTGACGCGTTAATTTGTAGTAGGGTCCACGCAAGACGTAGATCAGGGTTGAAAGCCATAAAAAATGGTGGGGGGTTAGTAGAATATCCCCATTACAATAAACTCAGATAGGTTTCATTTAACCAGTGGCGCAACCTATTCAACAATTTTACATGCAAGTATGAAGACGTGAGTAACCTAAATTGTCTATTTTGGAATTACGATAAACACCTTCTAACATTTCCTGGACACAAGTACTCGTATTATTCTTTTCGATGAGAGGAACTTGCAAGAAACTAATACTCCCATTATCTTGATTTATTTATCAACAGAAATTCGGATTTCAGCTTTCTAATAGAAAGTTATTTAATGAAGGAACGTAATCTCATATTCTTTTAATGAAGCTAACTAATTAATTCGGAGAGTCACCCTAGTTTGATCCCATTCGACCTTATCAATGGTGATAACTTGAATTATAGGTAGTTCTTAGTCAAATATCGTATTTTCATAGTTGAAACAGAATTAGTGTATTTTTTAAAAATTGAATGTGAACAACAATAATTTACAAGAAATCTATAAATTAGTCTATCTTTTTTTATCTCACTAAGGTTCCGAACGGCCAATGGGCTTGTAAACATTGTACATTACCCAACTTATTACTTATGTGAACTACTGAAACTCATATAGTATATGAGTTCCAGTACGTTAAATAAGTAATTAGTTGGGTAATGTACAATGTTCGCAATCCAGGATTAGGGTACGAACAGAACGAGTAAGTCAAGGTGGAGGTGTAGCTCGCGGTCGCGGTCGATGTCGACATCCATGTAAAACAAACACATTGAGTTAAATGGGAGCGAACATAACGAGTAAGTCGCGGTTGAGGTTTAGCGCGATGCCACCAAGGAGGTTTACAGGGATGCTTTTGAGAATCAAATCACTTTGTTTTACATGGATGCTTACTGCGCGGTCTACAAGGATGCTTCGCTGTGATTGGGGCGAAGTTGTGTTGTCATCACCCTCAGCAGCTCGCATAGAAGACGTGTGGCGTCTGACATTTCGTGCGCTACAGTACTCCAGTTGCCAGCTTTTTTCTCCTTCGGTTATTAAGTTTATTTTTTGATAATTTGTGCTAAATATGAAGGGAGATCTCATAGCAATTGTGCAGATCACTCATTTCGTAATTATATTCGTAATTTTAGGACCTCTCATTGGTTCTTCTTAAAAAGTATTTAATCATTAAAATAGAGTTTGATGACTTCAGACTCATTCTATTTCGAAGCTTCGTTATGTTCATGGCACTAAATATCCTTCCAA